>OZ018390.1:73972268-74230089 GCA_963969525.1 Ontholestes murinus | reverse complement strand
CTCATATTAACCTTAAGATTTTTTAATTATAAGAAATTTTATAAATTATATCTCAACTATATATTCTCTTGTAAATACATTATTTTCAAGAAATCCTCGTTTATAAAATAATAATTGGAGGGTGGAATAGTGGCCCACCACCCTCCCTACATATACAGATGAATTTAAACAACAATACTGTTTACAATGCATGAACCATCAGCACTAATATTTTTGTAAAGTTTTGGGGAAACATAAAGTGTAAGAATGACTAAAGTAAAAAAAAAATATGTAGGGTGGGTGGATGGCCACTATCCCACCCTTCAATCAGTGAAACATACCTTCAGTTTTATGATATAATTTTTGATTTAAAAGAATTTTCTATAAGTTTGTTTCCCAAAACACAACATGAAAATGGTTAGAACTTATATTTTAAGAATTTAAAAAAGTGTTTATTCATTCATTTTTACTTCAGATAATCTTACTTTCTTTGTTTCCCAAAGAACTACAAGAATGTTAGTGCTGATGTTTCAGGAATTATAAACAGTGTTGTGGTATAAGTTCAACTGTATATGGAGGGTGGGTGGGTGGCCACTATCCCACCATCCAATCAGTAAAACATTCCTCTCAGTTTTAACTTACATTTTTTTAATATCGGAAATTTTATAAATTGGTTCTCATATAATCTTTTCTTATATATAAATAATTTTCAAGAAACCCTCGTTTATAAAATAATAATTGGAGGGTGGGATAGTGGCCACCCACCCACATTACATATACAGTTGAATTTAAACTAAAACTCTGTTTACCACTCCTAAAATATCAAAACTCACATTTTTGTAAAATTTTATGGAAACTAAAAATGTAAGAATGCCTTAAGTAAATATTTTTATGTAGGGTGGGTGGGTGGTCACTATCCCACTCTCCAATAAATAATACATTCCTCTTAGTTTTACATTCGGATTTTTTAATTATAAGAAATTTTATAAAATATTTCTCACATAATCTTCTTTTGTATATAAATTATTTCCAAGAAACCCTCGTTTATAAAATAATAACTGGAGGGTGGGATAGTGGCCACCCACCCACCCTACATATACGGTTAAACTTAAACTACAAAACTGTTTATAATTCCTGAAACATCAGTACTAAAATGTTTGTAAATATTTTGGGAAACAAAAAAGGAGAAACTACTGAAATAAAACAAAATATGTGAGTGGGTGTCCACTATCCTACCAATCCGATCGATAAAACATTCCTGTCAGTTTTAACTTATGATTTTTAAATTATAAGAAATTTTATAAATTATTTCTCAACAAATCTTCTCTTGTATATAAAATATTTCCAAGAAAACCTCGTTTATAAAATAATAATTGGAGGGTGGGTTAGTGACCACCCACCCTCCCTACATATATAGTGAACTTAAACTACAAGGCAATTTACAATTCCTGAAACATTATCACTAACATTCTTGTAGAGTTTTTGAGTAAAAAAAAGAGTAAGAATGCCCGAAATAAAAAAAAAATATGTAGGGTGGGAGGGTGACCACTATCCCAGTAAAACGTACCTCTTTTGTCTTATAATTTTTTAATTAAAGGAATTTTCTACACGTTTAGTTTTCCTAAAAATAACATCAGAATGGTTAGAACTTATGTTTTGGGAATTTTAAACAGTGTTTTAGTTTAAGTTCAACTGTATATGTAGGGTGAGTGGGTGGCCACTATCCTACCCTCCAATCAATAAAACATTCCTCTCAGTTTAAACTTATGATTTTTTAATTATAAGAGATTTTATAAATTATTTCTCACTTATATCTTCACTTGTGTATAAATTATTTCCAAGAAACTAATAAAATAATAGTTGGAGGGTGGGATAGTGGCCACCCACCCACCCTACATATACAGTTGAACTTAAACTACAACACTGTTTATAATTCCTGAAACATCGCTACTAACATTTTTGAAGAATTTTTGGGAAACGAAAAATGTAAGAATGCCTTAAGAAAATATTTTTATGTGGCCACTATCCCACCCTCCAATCAGTGAAACATACCTTCAGTTTTATGTTATAATTTTTGAATTCAAAGAATTTTCTATAAGTTTGTTTCCCGAAAATCAGCATGAAAATGGTTAAAAATTATATTTTAGGAATTTTAAAAAGTGTTTTAGTTTAAGTTCGTTCATTTTTACTTCAGATATTCTTACTTTTTTGTTTCCCAAAGAACTACAAGAATGTTAGTGCTGATGTTTCAGGAATTATAAACAGTGTTGTGGTTTAAGTTCAACTGTATATGGAGGGTGGGTGGGTGGCCACTATCCCACCATCCAATCAGTAAAACATTCCTCTCAGTTTTAACTTATGTTTTTTTAATTATAATTTTTTTAATTAATTATTTCTCACATATAGCTTCTCTTGTATTTAAATTATTTCAAAGAAACCCTCGATTATAAAATTATAATTGCAGGGTGGGATAGTGGCCACCCACCCACCCTATATATACAGTTAAACTCAAACCACAACACTGTTTACAATTCCTGAAACATCAACACCAACATTTTTGTAGTGTTTTTGGAAAACAATAAATGTAAGAATGTCTGAAGTAAACATTTTTATGTAGGGTGGGTGGGTGTCCACTATTTCATTCTCTAATCAGTAAAACATACCTCTCAGATTTACCTTAAGATTTTTTAATTATAAGAAATTTTATAAATTAATTCTTAATAAAATATATAAGTCCTTTACGTTGTAGAAAATTAACTAATAATTAGAAAATTAATTCTTAACTATATTTTCTCTTGCATATAAATTATTTCCAATAAACCCTTGTTTATAAAATAATAATTGGAGGGTGTGATAGTGGCCCCCCACCCACCCTACATATGCAGATGAATTCAAACTACAATACTGTTTACAAGTCCTAAAACATCAACACAAACTTTCTTGTAGTGTTTTTGGGAAACATAAAATTTAAGAATGCCTAAAGTAAAAATTTTTATTCAGGGTGAGTGGGTGGCCACTATCATAACCATCAATCAATAAAACATTCCTCCTAGTTTTAAATTATATTCTTTTAATTATAAGACATTTTATACATTATTGCTCACATAATTTTCTCCTCTATATCAACTATTTCCAAGAAATCCTGGTTTATAATATTATAATTGGAGGGTGGGATAGTGGCCACCCACCCACCCTACATATACAGTTGAAATTAAACTACAATACTATTTACAATTCTCGAAACATCAGCACTAACAGTTTTGTAATATTTTTGTGAAGAAAAGTAAGAATGCCTGAAGTTATCATTTTTTATGTATGGTGGGTGGGTGGCCACTATCACACCTTTCAATCAGTAAAACATTCCTCTCAGTTTTATCTTATAGTTTTTTAATTAAAATAATTTTCTATTTAGTTTCCAAAAAAATAAAATGAAAATGGTAAGAACTTATGTTTTAGGAATTTTAAAAAGTGTTTTAGTTTAAGTTCATTCATTTTTTACTTTTTTGTTCACAATCCCACCCTCCAATCAGTAAAACAAACCTCTCAGTTTTATCTTTTATTTTTTTAATTAAAATGATTTTCTACACGTTTAATTTCAAAAAAACATGAAAATCGTTAGACCTTATGTTTTAGGAATTTTAAACAGTGTTTTAGTTTGAGTTCAAATAAATATGTAGGGTGGGTGGGTGGCCACTATCCTACCCCCCAATCAGTAAAACACAACTCTCAGTTTTATCTTATAATTTTTTAATTAAATAAGTTTAGTTTTCCTAGAAACAACATGAACATTGTCACTTATGTTTAGGAATTTTAAACATTGTTTTAGTTTAGGTTAAAATAAAAATGTAGGGTGGGTGGGTGCCCACAATCCCACCCTCCAATTAATAAAACATATACCTCAGTTTTATATTATGATTTGATCATGAAAGAAATTTTATAAATTATTTCTCACAAACATCTTTATAATAATTAGAAAAAACACGAAAATATTTCGTAAAATCTACAACAAATGAGTCTTATTAAGACTACAAGAAACAAATCACTTTTGAAACAACTACTTCTCTAGCTAATACTTCAACAGACATTGAATGATACAAAAGTAATTTTCGTGTTAAAATAGCAAGGCTATCAAAGCAACACTAGTTTGAACGTATTTCTTTCTGGAGGGTGAAATAGTGGACACAGAATTTTTTTAATCTAAATAAATAAAATTAAACATTTAAAATTCATAATAAAACACAGTAAGAAAAATGTTATACAGCTCGTTACGACTTTTTAACGCACAATTCCTAAAAAATAAGATTTAAACCGATCAACAATAAGAACCTTGTGGTAACCCAGATGATACTTAAATATAATTAATATTTCTTTAATACGCATACGTAAGTTTTGATTATAGCTACTCCACATTTATCCCTAGTTATTACGGTCGTATCATCAGTGAATAATATTACAAAGGCGTCTTCCAAATAATTTGGAAAGTCATTGATAATATCTAAAAATAAAACTGGTCCCAAAATAGCCCTAAGACTTGATCGAAAGATTTTTTAAATAATAAAACCTGTTGAATGCCTTTAAACCTATAATCTATTGTCAAATAAAAATATTTATAACTATTAAGTTAATTTTAATTTCAATTGGAGAATCCGCGCTATTCATTGATAATTTAATTTCTTCGGAATTAAAAAAAATCTAGTAATATATTTACATCAGATTCGTATTTCTTCTTCTAGGCTAAAGCAATAAAAAAAAGAAGCAGTTTCCGAATAAAAAATAAAAATCGAAGGGTTGAAAACGTTTTAGAGCCCGTTTAACGATCGCAACCCTTCTTTTTACTGTCCAGAAGATTTTACGGCCCCTCCGCAATAAAAAAAGAAGAGCGCTCGGCAAGGGTTGTCCGGCGCGTCCGGCGGTTGATAAAGAATTTAAAAAAGAGAGTGTGCAATAACCGGTGGGCTGTCCGTGGCCGTAAAATTCGGAAAGGGTTTATTGAATGCCGAGGGCGTGCAGTGTCGTAAAACGATTACGCTAAAAAATCCCCGAAAGGATTGCGAATCCATTTGCAGGTAGCCGGTGGGCAATAAAGGGTGCAGGGAAGAAACGCACCGCTTTTTACGACACTCGAGCAATTGCAAAACGTGAATGGGGCTATTATTGGGTATTTGCATTCATGAATAATATTATCGCTCCGGGTTGAGAATTTTCGGAAATGGCAATTTATTGTTACTCAATGTTAGGAAAGATGCAAAAAATGAAAATTAAACAATATTTATTTTCTACAATAATAAAATTTGCAAGTAACCTCATTCCCTACCTTGCTTCGGGGCCTATAATGTTAATTCAGAACTGTCGCAGTATGTTATTATTGAAAAACTGTTCACAAGCAATAACTCTTATGAATTATGTCTGACGATTGTTATTTATCGGCAGGTTGATTAAAAATTATGTAGTCCAAAAAGTTGAAATCAAAAATGTGTTTTTAGATAAAGCTTTTTGCTTCCATCAATTACGTTAAAAAAAATCCTTCATAATAATCATCATCTAAACAAAAATTATAATATCATCGAGTACATCCACCTCCGCGAGTACGTAATCACTATGATTTAGGCGTTTCAATGAAACCACTTTGAATGCAAGCACATTCGCGCTGGAAACCAGTTATTCGCCATCCAGAAAGAGCTGGCCAGTCGAAGAAGGCTATGCGTTAGACGGAGAGGGAAGGAACGAGCGGGTCTATTGTTGTTGCCTTTTTATTTATGAGCCGGTCGCGAATCGAGCGGCGCCCACTTGGAAATTTTGGAAAGCGGATTTTCGAAAAATCCGGGTCGTATTCTGTCGCGGTTTCGGACAGATGTGCTCGTGACGACCGGCCGCCATCGACACAGATTTCTCGCATCTGGATCGCAATAAAAGATACGGTTTCACCGGAAAATTTAAATGCTAATATTTTTTTTGAACGTTAAATTAATTCAATCGCGCATATACTCGAGTTTTTTGGGAGTACTTAACGGATTCCGTTTAAACGTGTCGATGGAACTAACAGTTATCTTTATGATTATTGGTAAAGATTTTGACCAAATGAATGACTTTAGAATTAGGTTCGATATGTAAACATGTGGTGTGGAAAAACATATAAATTATCTTTATTAGCAAAAAAAATGCTGTTACAAAATAGTACTTAACAGTAGTAATAGTAAGCGAAGTTCAGGTACTTGAATGATTGTTGAGTTAAGTGAAGATGTAATTTTGTGAAGAAAGGAGACTCAATCTTTCCTTTATAGTGAAGTTCAGGTAGTTGATAGCCAACTACACAACTCTTCCATTTAACCTACATATAATTTTGGTCTTTCTTGAATTAGGTTTAAAGCAATTTTTGATTCCGAAATTCAAACACTTGATGGTCATAATCAAAAGGGAAAATAAACATATAAATGTTCAAAAATTAGTATTAAAAAAGTTTGTTGGATGCTTGAAGCCATAACTTTGCGATACATCTTAAATCTCATCGTGTTTGATATTAACAACACAGTTTTATTCATCATCTTGATTCAAAAAGTTGTTTTGGATAATTTGTTTATAGAATTGATGGTTTAGCTCCCAAATTACAAATTTTTACCTAAATTTCGATGATAATTCGTGGCAGGTGGGAACGGAACGCGGTGGAAATTACGAGAAACCGTCGATAAAAAATTTCAGCTGCACCAGATTAGGTCGCGGGACGTTCCGAATTTTCGATTAGTATTCAAGACGACGAGGCCAGACGGGAGTTTTTTTTTTCTAATCCGATCACGTCTCACTTTGTTTGCGAGTGGTGAACCGCCGAAATAAAACGCACACACGCACACACACACATAAGCGACCTTTATACGAAAGTACGAACTACTGATGACTCCTTAATGCGACGCTATGTGCCAATTTTTATGGTAGGAAGCCGATCTAGGAGGCTACGTGAGATGGATTAAATGGCTTGATTAGAATTTTTACCATGCAGTTTTGAAAGTCGACAGAAAAAATCTAGTTTAAGACTTAATAATAGTAAACAACAATTTTTACTTTCCCTATATGTAGGATTTACATGAAATTGATATAACAAGTAATTGTAAAGAATCCAAAATTGAGCAAATTATTAGAAATAGCCTTTTTGCGCAAACGTCATAATTTGAAATTAGTATGATGGCCACATCACCATTTTTTATGTTTCTTTACATTTTTCAAGTTTTAATTAAAACCCTCGCTTATGTTTTACTGATTGGAGGGTGGGATAGAGGCCACCCACCCACCCTACATATACATGATTACTAAATACTAATCGTTGATAATTTTGTTGCTAAAAATAATCAAACCCTTTATGTAATAAACATGAAACAAAATCAAAATTTAAGTTTAAATATAAATGACTTTCTATAGCTAATCTTATCTAATTTAGATTTAAAGTCAGCCCACCCATCATGCATAAAAATTTTATTAATTTCCTCACTCAAAAATTTTAACTTTTGAATTTCCTTTTCGTTCAAAAAGTTTTGTAATTAATTTTACACCAAACCGCGAGACGATCAGTAATTGGAATTTGTATGTATATGTAGGGTGGGTGGGTGGCCTCTATCCCACCCTCCAATCAGTAAAACATCATCAAAAATTATTTGAAAAATTTGTATGAGTAAATCTCTAAAAATTGCAATTATTTTGTGTTTATTTATATTTTAATACTTTTAATTAAAACCCTCGTTTATGTTTTACTGATTGGAGGGTGGGATAGAGGCCACCCACCCACCCTACATATACATGATAACTTTAATTGCCAATCGTTGATGATTTTCCTGCTAAAAAAAATCAAATTCTTTATGTAATAAACAATGAAGCATATTCCAAATTATAGAATAATAATAATCAAGAAATTTTCAATTTTTACATTTTAAATTTAGAATTTCCCTTAGGATAATCGTTGAGATTTTCAAGGTCACTCTAGTCAAAATTAATTTTTTACAATTTTTCAAATCATCGACAACCATTTTCAATTTTCACATTTCAAGTTTAGAGATTCACCATTTTGTTTGAAACATCTTTACGTCAAATATTATTAGATTATATTAAAAATATGCTCCCTCAGGATGATCGTTGGGATCTTCAAGGTCACTCGTGTCAAAATTAATTTTTTACAATTTTTTAAATCTTCTACAGCAATTTTCAATTTTTACATTTCAAGTTTAGAAAGTCGCCATTTTGTTTAAAACACCTTTACGTCAAATATTATTGGATAATATTAAAAATACGTTCTCTTAGGATGATCGTTCGGACTTTCAAGGTCACTCGTGTCATAATTAATTTTTTACAAGTTTTTAAATCGTCGACAGCAATTTTCAATTTTCACATTTCAAGCTTAGAGATTCGCCATTTTGTTTAAAACAACTTCACGTCAAATATTATTGGATAATATTAAAAATATGTTCCCTTAGAATGATTATTGAGATTTTCAAGGTCACTATTGTCAAAATTAATTTTTTACAATTGTCAAAATCATTGACTGCGATTTTCAATTTTTGCATTTCAAGTTTAGAGAGTAGCCATTTTGTTTAAAACAACTTTATGTCAAATATTATTGGATGATATTAAAAATATGTTCCCTTAGGATGATCTTTGGGATTTTCAAGGTCACTCGTGTCAAAATTAATTTTTTACAATTTTTTAAATATTCCACAGCAATTTTCAATTTTTACATTTCAAGTTTAGAGAGTCGCCATTTTGTTTAAAACAACTTTATGTCAAATATTATTGGATAATATTAAAAATACGTTTTCTTAGGATGATCATCGAGATTTTCAAAGTCACTCTTGTTAAAATTAATTTTTTACAATTTTTCATATCATCGATAACAATTTTCAATTTTCACATTTCAAGTTTAGAGAGTAGCCATTTTGTTTAAAACGACTTCACGTCAAATATTATTCGATAATATTAAAAATACGTTCTCTTAGGATGATGGTTGGGATTTTCAAGGTCACTCTAGTCAAAGTTATTTTTTTACAAGTTTTTAAATCGTCGACAGCAATTTTCAATTTTCACATTTCAAGCTTAGAGATTCGCCATTTTGTTTAAAACAACTTCACGTCGAATATTATTGGATAATATTAAAAATACGTTTTCTTAGGATGATCATTGAGATTTTCAAGGTCACTCTTGTTAAAATTAATTTTTTACAATTTTTTAAATCATCGACAGCAATTTTCAATTTTTACATTTCAAGTTTAGAGATTCGCCATTTCATTTAAAACATCTTTACGTCAAATGTTATTTGATAATATTAAAAATATGTTCCCTTAGGATCATTATTGAAAATTTCAAGGTCACTCTTGTCAAAATTAATTTTTTACAGTTTTTCAAATCATCGACAACAATTTTCAATTTTCACATTTCAAGTTTAGAAAGTCGACATTTTGTTTAAAACGTCTTTACGTCAAATATTATTGGATTATATTAAAAATATGCTCCCTCAGGATGATGGTTGGGATTTTCAATGTCATTCGTGTCATAATTAATTTTTTACAATTTTTTAAATCTTCCACAGCAATTTTCAATTTGTACATTTCAAGTTTAGAGAATAGCCATTTTGTTTAAAACAACTTTAAGTCAAATATTATTGGATTATAATAAAAATATGTTCCCTTAGGATGACTATTGAGATTTTCAAGGTCACTCTTGTTAAAATTAATTTTTTACAATTTATCAAATCATCGACAGCAATTTTCAATTTTCACATTTCAAGTTTAGAGATTCGCCATTTTATTTAAAACAACTTTACGTCAAATGTTATTCGATAATATTAAAAATATGTTCCCTTAGCATCATTATTGAAATTTTCAAGGTCACACTTGTCAAAATTAATTTTTTACAATTGTCAAAATCATTGACTGCGATTTTCAATTTTTACATTTCAAGTTTAGAGATAATATGAAAAATTATGAAATATGGATAACCTTCTATAGCTAATCTTATCTAATTTAGATTTAAAGTCTGCCCACCCATCATACATAAAATTTTTAGTAATTTCCTCACTAAAAAAATTTTACGTTTTGAATTTTTTTTTTGTTCAAAAAGATTTGTAATTAATTTTATACCAAACCGAGAGACGATCAGTAATTGAAATTTATATGTATATGTAGGGTGGGTGGGTGGCCTCTATCCCACCCTCTAATCAGTAAAACATCATCCTATTTAACCCTCTAGGGGCCGAATTTTTGTTTTCAATCCAAAAAAATACTTGTAGATATGTACTTCTAGACTTTTCTTTAGTTTTTTTGTAGGTTTGTAAAACTTTTCTTCATTCCATTTTTCAAGAATTTTCTTATCGGCGTCTAGAATTTTTTTCAATAATTTTTTGTAGACTTCAAAAAGTTCTCAGCAACTTTCATCACATTTTTAAAGAATTTTTCTAAAGGGTTCTTGAATTTTGTAGAAAGTGTCTATCAGTTTAGCGAGTTCTAGAATTTTCTTCAATTTTTTATAGATTTCTAGAAGTTTCCAGTAACTTTCATTCCATTTTTTTAAAATTTCCTTATTTGTCTCTACAATTTTCCTTAATTTTTTTATAGATTTTTAGATCGTTTCAGTTAGTAACTTTTATTACTTTTTATGAATTGTAGAATTTTCCCAATTTTTTTGTAGACTTCTAGAATATTTTAGAATATTTAATTCAGTATTTCAACAATTTTCTTAGAGACTTCTAGAATTTTCTTTAGTTTTTTTGTAGGGTCGTAGAACTTTTTTTTAATTCCATTTTTCAAGAATTTATATATATAATAATAATTTATAAATTAATATTTATACATTTCTAGAACTTCTCAGCAACTTTCATTGCATTTTTGAAGACATTTTCTAAAGCGTTCTTGAATTTTGTAGATTTCTAGAATTTTTAGAAAGTTTAATTCAATATTTTAGATATTTTCTTAGAGACTTAGAAATTTCATCAGTTATTTTTATTGGTTTGTGAACCTTTTTTTCATTCAATTTTTCAAGAATTTTCTTATGGGCCTCTAGATTTGTCCTCAAAATTTGTTTGTAGATTTCAAGAACTTCTCAGCAACTTTCATCACATTTTTGAAGAACTTTTTAAAGGGGTTCTTGAATTTTGTAGATTTCTAGAATTTTTGAGAAAGTTTCTTCAGCTTATCAAGAATTTTCCTAGAGTATTCTAGAATTTTCTTCAGTTTGTTATAATATAAATAAACAAAAATAATTACAATTTTTGGAGATTTATTCATTCAAATTTTTCAAATGAGTTTTTATGATGTTTTAATGATTGGAGGGTGGGATAGAGGCCACCCACCCACCCTATATATACATATAAATTTCAATTACCGATCGTCTCGCGGTTTGAAGTAAAATTATATACAAAACTTTTTTGACTAAAAAAGAAATTTAAAAGGTAAAATTTTTGAGTGAGTAAAATAATAAAAATTTTATGCATGATGGGTGGACAGACTTTAAATCTGAATTAGACAAGATTAGCTATAGAAAGTCATTTAGATTTCCACATAAATTTTGATTTTGTTTTATTTTTTATTACATAAAGGGTTTGATTGTTTTTAGCAGCAAAATCATCAACGATTAGCAATTAAAGTTATCATGTATATGTAGGGTGGGTGGGTGGCCTCTATCCCACCCTCAAATCAGTAAAACATAAGCGAGGGTTTTAATTAAAATTTGTAAAATATAAATAAACAAAGAATAATTGCAATTTTTGGAGATTTATTCAAACAAATTTTTCAAATAATTTTTGATGATGTTTTACTGATTGGAGGGTGGGATAGAGGCCACCCACCCACCCTACATATACATGATAACTTTAATTGCTTTCCAACAAGCGATTATTTGTTGGCACATGAAGAAAGATAACGAACGTAGTATTTTTGTTGATAGAAGAACCACCAGAGAAGTACCAACTCAACAGCAGATAAACCAAACGACAGTTGAACTATGGGAGAAAAACCAAACGACACTTTGGAAGTCATTTTGGCTGCAATCGCTTCTCAGCAAGCGATTATTTATCAGCACATGAAGATAGACAATGAACATTCTATTTTTCTTGACCAGACAACCGCCAGAGAAGTACCAACACAACAGGAGATAAACCAAATGATAGTTGAATAATAGGAGATAAACCAAACGACACTTAGGAATTTATTTTAGCTGTAATCACTTCCCAGTAAGCGATTATTTATCAGCACATGAAGATACACAACGAACATTCTATTTTTGTTGACAATTCAACGACTAGAGAAGTACCAACTCAACTGGAGATAAACGAAACGACAGTAGAACTACAGGAGATAAAGTAAACTACATTTGGTAAATTGTTTGACTGTAATCGCTTTCCAGCAAGCGATTATTTGTCAGCACCTGAAGATGGACAGCGAACATTGCATTTTTGTTGACAAGACAACCACCACAGAAGTACCAACTCAACAGGAGATATACCAAATTGCTTGCGCAGTATACCGTATGCACAAAGATTTGCCACTGCGCAAGCAGTATTTGTTATACGATTAAAGTCAGTACTATGTTCTTAAATTAAAGATTAATAACTGCGTGTTAGAGTTTCCGAGCGTATTGATTTCAATACTGCTTATTTTGAAGATGCTTGACATCAATATGCTCAATACGTTGCTTCTAAATTAAATATTATCAATTGCGCAAGCAGTATTTTGAAGATGTTGGACGTCAATACGAACAAAAACTCTAACGCTCTCAGTTACGAAATTAGTTTTATGAAGAATAAAATGTAAACGCAATTTGCTTAAATAAAAATACTGCTTATCCAGCCTTAAATATCTAATCTGATATAATTAATATTGTATATATAAATCATTAACAAAATACCGCTTGCGCAGTATTTCTTGTATCCAGGGAATTACCACTGCGCAAGCAGTATTTTTATACGATTTAAGTCAATGCGCTACTTCTACATTAAAGTCTAACAACTGCGCAAGCAGTATTTTGTAGATGTTTGTCATCAATACGAACTAACATTTCTAATGTTGCCAGTTATGAAATTAGTTTTATAAGGAACAAAATGTTAACTCAATTAAATTCATATTTAAGTTTTAAAAATACTGCTAGCGCAGCTGTGAATATGTAAGCTGCTGAAATTAATACAGATATAAATCAGCTACAAAATCCTGCTAGAGCAGTTGTTAATACACAGATATTTAGCATTTCGCAGGAAGTATTTGTTATGCGGTTAATTCCGCCATGATATTCCTCTAAATATGGTATATGCTATAACTACTATAGATATACATCCTCTGCAAAATACTGCTTGCGCAGTATATGATATACACAAGATTTACCACTGCGCAAGCAGTATTTTGAAGAAATTTGATGAACATTTTCTAAAAATACTACTTGCGCAATTGAAAACATCTAAACTCCTATAACTAATATAGATATAAATCATCTACAAAATACTGCTTGCGCAGTATATCGTATGCACAAAGATTTGCCACTGCGCAAGCAATATTTGTTATACGATTAAAGTCAGTACTATGTTCTTAAATTAAAGATTAATAATAATAATATATACACAGAGATTTACCACTGCGCAAGCAGTATTTGATTTTTCTAAATTAAAGATTATTTACTGCGCAAGCAGTATTTTGAAGAAATTTAACGGAAAGTTTATAACGTACAATACGTTGTTAATACACAGAGATTTAACAATTCGCAGGGAGTATTTGTTATCCGCTTATGTCCTCCATGATAGTCCTCTAAATATGGCATTCCACACTTTCTAGAATATCACGGGAATATTTCTATAGTCAGTGCTTTTGTTATTCAGTTCTTAAGAGCTATTTTCAGCTGCCAATTCCTTCTTGTAAGATAAACAGTCATGAAAACAATAGATATGAACAATGTCGTGTCATCGATTCATGGTAGTAAATAACTGCTTCGTTTAGTCAAAAACGTGAGTCCCTGTATTCGTAAGAAAGAAAATGTAAATGCAATTAGCTTAATGCCTATGTTTAAGGAATACTGCTTGCGCAGTTAAAAACGTCTAATCTCCTATAACTAATATAGATATAAATCACCTACAAAATACTGCTTGCGCAGTATATCGTATATCCAGAGATTTACCACTGCGCAAGCAGTATTTTTATACGATTTAAGTCAATGCCCTACTTCTAAATTAAAGTCTAACAATTGTGCAAGCAGTATTTTGTAGAGTTAATTTTGATTCTGTTTTGCACAACTTCCAAGAAAACCGCCGAAAATTCAGTAAAGTAAGTGAAACTTATTTAATGTGTATATTGTGTTATACTGCTTATCATTAAGGATATGCAAACAAGTTAAACATCTGCTATTACCTTAATGATTATAAAAAAATCAATTACTAAAACTTGTGTAAAACATGTAAAATGTTAATAGCACCAATAAACATTATTATTATTATTAAAGTTATCATGTATGTGTAGGGTGGGTGGATGGCCTCTAACCCACCCTCCAATCATTTAATTCTTCACCAAACTTTTATTACCTTACTCTTAGCAAATTTCGTTTTTATATCAAATCGTTTTTTTTTTCTCCCATAAAACTTAACGCCTACTTTGTGTTTACTTAACAGTATATCAATGACAGACCAGAACAAACACGGCCTAAATCAACAAGTCGCATATATTCCGGGAAGACGACTTTCACGCTCCTCCCCCCACCACCGTTTCGGCCTTATTAACAGCCTCTATATTTTGGCAATGTAAACGAGGCCCATTAACAACGAAATCGGATTTTAATGGGTCGCAGACACACACACCAACAAAAATTTTCGCGGGCGGTGAATGTGTCTGCCCGTTACGGCGAATGCACACACACACACGCACACACACCAGGGTTCACGGTCGCCGGCAATTGTTTTTGATACACATATCTTTGCTTTCGGTTTTTTTTTCGAAGGTGTGTGCATGTGTGCGCCAAATTGGAAATTAACGAGCTGCTCGTATAATTCCGAGGATTAAAATTGCAATAGTAATTGTTTTTTTTTGTTGGAATTTATCAGATGGTGATGAACTAGGTGACATTCACTATAGACTAGGTAGTGAATGTCTTCAATGGCATAGCCAATAAAGTTATAAGCCCATTCAAATTCTTTAAAATATTATGGAGACCAAAAATACATTTTAAAAATTTTAATACTCAAGCATCTTGAAAGAAATTATAATTTTAAGAATACCGAAACGATAATATTGAAAATCTTCAAAAAAAAGAAAATCTTAAGAACTCTAAAGGATCAATGTTTTATTATGGTTTTAAATTGGGGATAAACATCCTAAAAATTGTAAAATTAAAAAAAAAAATTGTAAATAACTAATTGTGAAGGCTTTCACTTGGTGATACATTTTGATAATTCAAAATAAATAAATCATTTTCAAATTTGATAATGACAAGCTGAAGTTGTCGAAACTATAGTTACAAATGTAAAAATGATACCAATAAAGTTAATTGTTTTATTTATTTTGAATAATTGTAAATGCCAATTTTTTTAAAACCTTTTTATTAAAATCCTAATGACATAAACTTGAAAGCACTACAAATTGTAGAGTGTAATTGTAGTGTAAATTGTAAAGGTTATGTAAATCAATTGGAAATTCTTATGGTGTTAAAAAAAGACCAGTAGCTGTTTTTCTATTTATTAGTTGCGGTATAATTTTGGCACCTATTGATCGTGCGGTACAAATATTTAGTGAGCCCATTAAGAGAGAAAAAGAGGCATTTATCGCACCGCCCGCCGCGCGCAATAATCACCACCCCGGCCCACTGACTCCGAAAATGGGTCCGACAATGACCCCATTGTGATGGTAATAATAATCCCTCTAAATGCTCGGTAGCCGGCCACTCCGGATTTTCGGATCTGATCTGATCTGGTGAAACAGTTCAATATATCCAAGATTGGGCTGGGTCATTAACCCTCGGGAAGCGCGGTCGGGTTTGGCGGGTGGGTGGAGGGGTGAGGCGGCAGCAGGGCGCGCGGCGGACCTCTCCGCGTTTCCGTCTTTGTCTTTTCCTCCCCCGCTCGCCCCCTTCGCAGGGCTCAACCGTATGCAAATGCACGCCCACGCCACTGTCGTTTTTTGGGTGTGCTTGCTGCCGCCGTGACTCACACTGCATACATACACACACACACACACACAAACAAACGCACATAAAACGCACATTGTGCACGACAGGAAGGCAGATATGTTTCCCCGATTAGACTTGTGGGGGTCGTGAATCGAAACGTCGAAAATTAATTAAAAGTCCATTAGCGGATAAAAAGAGAGAGAGAGGGAGAAAGAGACGGAAATTTCGTATCAATTGCACACCGCATAAAGGGCTTTCAAAGAATTACCAGACAGTTATAGTTGAATTATACCCAAAAATACTGTCTGGGTTTTAAAAATATGTACAAACAATAATTCTCAAAACTTTTTACTTGAGGATATTAATGTTCAAAATTGGGTCGTTTTAAATTCAGGATTCTTTAGATTACTTTGGGTATTATCAATCTAATATTGTTACAGACCAAAATGAAAAGTTTGTAGTTATGTTAAAGGTTTCATAGTATGCAGGAAGAGGAAGAAAAAGTATCTAATTGAAGAAGATCTTGGAATTGATTCATCATTAAAGTTCATCTGTTAATTTGTACTGATCTTGACCATAAAACTACCTTTTAGATAATTAGAATAAGTCCATTCAGTCCAATTTGATAACTCAAACATTACATAATTAGGTCTCTTATGAATTGACTTTAAGGCTCAACCCAAATGGAAAATAATATCATCAGAATGTTTACTGATATTACAGTAAATTAACTACACTGATTTTAGATCTTAGGTATGTAGTGCATATAAGATCGGGACTCTTAAGGTGAATACAAAGAGCCCTTAGATTTTTTAGAAATCTATTCCCTTTTAAAATCAAGTATTATGACTAATACGTTCACAAATGCATCAACTTTTTATAATGTTCTAGTACAGTTTCTTTAGTTTAGAACAAATAACCAAATCATATGCCTTAGTAATGTTCAAGAAAACTGCATTCTCTGTTTGCAAATGTATAATGAATTTCTCTCATAAAATTCGTCCCTTTAGCAACCCACCATGAAATTCTGTTGTTGTTCATTAAGTAATCGAGAAATTTGTGAAGGCTAGAGATCAGAACCACCAGCCTCAAGGAACTAAAATTAAGCTTTGGAATAGGACAAATAAAAAAAAACTATAACAATAATATCAATAGATTAGGGTTAAGGACAATAAACATATAGTTATTAATGACGTTAGAAATTTGATGAAAAAATCTTCCTAGAGATTTTGTGTCAACGACTAAAATTCTTTTCCTTTCTGTCGTTCACACTCGGTTTGTTAAATAAAAGAAATAAACAACTTTTCTTATCATTAAATATGCTTTTATAAGCTTAAATTTCAATGTAATTGTAAGATGGGTGGGTGGCCTCTATCCTACCCTCCAATTAATAACATAACGTGCGTGTTTTACTAAATTAATATCTCATCATAAACACCATAAACAGATAATCTGTTATATATTTTTATAGTATTTTGCACATTATTTTAGAAGAACCCTCGCGTATATTTTACTGATTGGAGGGTAGGATAGAGGCCACCCACCCACCCTACATATGTTTTGCTAACTTAAAGTAAAATACTGTTTCTAAATTATTTTCTTACAGTCATCTTAATAGTTAAATATTTTCTTCAAATCTATATCCCTTCAGTAGCTTTAGTTTATAGTATACATGTAAGGAGGGTAGGTAGTTTTAATAGATTAATATTAGAATTATAAACATTATAGACCAATTCACTACAAATTAAGCTTCTATTTATTACATTATTTTTAACAAACCCTCGCTTATGTTATACTGATTGAAGGGTAGGATAGAGGCCACCCACCCACCCTACATTTTCGTTGCTTATTTAAAGTAAAACGCTGTTTCGAAATTATTTACTTACACTCACGTTAATAGTTGATTGTTTTCTTGCCAATCGATGTACCATAATAAAGCATTAATTTATAGGTAGGATGGGTGGGTGGCCTCTAGCCTACCCTTCATCCAGCAACACACAATTGTGAGGGTTTGAATCAATTAATATTGAATAATAAACATCGAAAATAAATATGTAATTTATTACTGTAGGTTTTAGATTAAACTATATTTACTTGGCTTGTTTCACAAATTAATAATTTATTCGACTAGTTTTGGCTCAAGGCCATTATCAAAAATGAATGAATTTATTACATATCAACATAATATTTTTTCATTATTTTTGAAAAAACTAAACAACTAAAATTATTGAAAATATTAGCGTGTTTTCAAAAAAAGAAAAATAATTATTTAAATTAGTAATTCCCTCAAGGATCATTAAAAAACAAATGCAAACTATATATATAAAAACCCCAGTTCATTACTTTTGAATTAAAATACAAATTCAAATTAAAACTGAAATTAACATTCGAATTTAAATTCAAACTAGAACTCAAAATAAAATTTAAACACAAATAATTCAATAATAAAATATATAAGTCCTTTACGTTGTAGAAAATTAACTAATAATTAGAAAAAAACACGAAAATATTTCGTAAAACCTACAAGGTATATATTTTCGTGTTTTTTCTAATTATTACAAATAATTCAAATTAAAATTCACACTGAACTATGATAAATATAACATGAAAGTGGAAACTGAAATTAACAAATGAAAACTTAAAATTGATTATACAAATTAAATTTTGAGATATAAATTTAAAATCCAATAAACATTTAAATTCAAACTTGATTTGAAACCACAAATTAAAATTTTAATATAAATTCAAACTAAATCTGAAATTCAAATTGAAATTTAAACTCAATTTCAAGTTTAAATCAAAATTTAAACACAAACTTCAATTATAAATTCAAAACCAAATTCAAATTTAGATTCTTACCAATTTATAGAACATTTAAGTGTAAATAATTAATGATAAATTACTAAACACAACTGACAATTGGAAAAGTGAATTTTCAGATTCAAATTCAAACACAAATTTAAATTCAAATTTAAACTTAATCTCGAATTCGAATTTGAATTGAAATTCAAACTTAAGCTAAAATTCAAATTGTAACTTAAACTCAAATTCAAATTTAAACACAAACTTAACTTTAAATTCAAACTCTAATTTAAATTCATATTGAACTATGAAAAATATAACGTTGAAAATAGAATATGAGATTGAAAAATGACTAATAAAAACTGATTAATGACAAATTAAAAAATAAATAAATTTATAGATACAAATTCAAATGAAAACTTAAATTTAAATTTAAGGCAAGTTCAAATTTAGAACTTAAATTTAATAAAAACTAAAATAAACTCTAATTTAAATTCCTATTGAACTATAAAAAATAAAATATGAAAAATAGAAAATGAGATTGACAAATAACTCACGAAAACTGACAAATGACTAATGAGAAAAAAATTTATATACTAAATCAAATGTAAACTAAAGCTAAAATTTAAATTTTATGCAAATTCAAATTTATATCAAACTAAATTCAAATTCAGACTTACACTCAAACTCAAAAACAAACTCGAACTTCAATTCAAATTCAATCCTAATGTTTAATTCAAATTTAAATTCAAATTCATAATGAAGGTTGTAAATAGAAAATTAGATTAAATTTAAAAAAAAATTCAAAGATAAATTCATACCGATTTACAGAACATGGAAGATGAAAAATAATTAATGATAAATGACTAATGACAACTAACAATTGGAAAAATATATTATGATATACATATTTAAACACAAATTTAAATTCAAACTTACATTCAATTTTAAGCTTAAATTCTAACTCGAATTCGAATTTAAATTTAACTTAATCTAAAATTGAAATTCAAACTTAAACTCAAATTCACATTTAAGCACAAACTCAACTTTAAATTCAAACTCTAATTTAAATTCATATTGAACTATTAAAAATATAACATGGAAAATAGAAAATGAGATTGAAAAATGACTAATGAAAACTGATTAATGACAAATGAAAATATAATTAAATTTATAGATACAAACTTAAATGCAAACTTAAATTGAAATTCAAAATAATTTTTTTTAAACGTGTTTTATTTTTGAGTTTAAACGGGAATAAATTCAGTGTTTTTATATTCGTGGATTTAAATTTAACGCAAATTCAAATTCGTATTTAAATTTAGTTCAAACTAAATTCAAATTCAACACTAATATTAAATTCAAATTTAAATTCATGCTGAATTTTGTAAATAGAAAATGAGACTGACAAATGATTAATTAAAATTGACAAATGACAATTAAAAAGAAAATAAATTTATATTGAAATTCGAACAGCCATACAAATTTAAATATAAGCAACATTATGATATTAACTAAGTAAAAGTATCTATTATTTTTCATTTAGCTCAAATTCAAATTCAAACTTAAACTCAAACTAAAATCGGATTCAAATTTAAACACAAACTTCAATTGAAAATGAATTTTAGATTTAAAAACTCAATGTCAAATTTAAATTTAAATTCTAATTGAAATTTAACGAATAGAACATGGCATATAGAAAATGAAATTGACAAATGATTAATGAACAATAAAAAAATTAATTTGTATATTTAAATCTTTGATTATTTATTTTTCAATTTTTTTTTTGAATTTTTGTATATTTGAATTTTCGAATATTTGAAATTTTTAATTTTTGAATATTTGAGAGAAGAGAGAACAACATCTTTATTTGGACAAACAAAATACATCTGCCCTGTCTTGATTCTAATTTATGTAAAAAACCTGAAAATTTGAAATTTTGAATATTTTTTTAATCTTAAATTTTTGAATATTTGAAATTTTGATACAAATTCAAATTCAAATACACATTTAATTCGAATTTAAATTCAAGCTCGAGCTGAAAATTCAAATTCAATCTTAAAGTCGAATTAAAATCAAATTCAAATTTAAACACAAACTTCAATTCAAATTCAATTTTAGATTTAAACAATCAATGTCAAATTTAAATTCTAATTCAAATTTAAATTCATATTTAACTATTACAAATGATTATTGAAAAATTTTAAAAAAATGAATATTTGAGTTTAGAATTTTAGAATTTTACCATCACTGTTAAATTATGTATATATAATAACTTTGAAATTTGTTTGTTTCCTTGAAAATTGATATTCGACCAGTAGCTTAAGTTTTAATATATATGTAGGGTGGGTGGGTGGCATCTATCCCACCCTCTAGTTAACAATACATACGCAAGTATTTTTGTTTTAATTTTTGATCATAAATAAATAATCTCTCACATATTAGTGTTATATTTTGCACATTACTTTTAATGATGTACTAATTGTAGGATAAGATAAAGGCTACCCACCCACCGTACATATTTATTGCTAATTTAGAGTAAAATACTGTTTATATGTAATTAACTTACACTCACTTTAATAGATAATTATTTTCTTGCAAATCGAAATTCGACCATGAAGCCTATAGGAATTTAAGTTTAAATGTATATGTAGGGTGGGTGGGTGGTCTCTATCCCACTCTCTAATTTTTCTCTAATTTCTGAAACATACACGAGGGTTTAACTGATTTCAAATTTAAATTTTAAGATTATCACTTTAATTACTACGTAAATATTGTATTTTACGTGATTTTTAGAGGAACCTTCGTTTATGTGATTGTAATTGGAGGATGGGATAGTGGCCACCCACCCATCCTACATATATAAATAAACTTAAGCTAAAAACAGATTTTATATTCCTGAATAACATCTGCACATGCTGCAGTGTTGATTTTGGTAAACAAAATCAGTAATAGTGTTAAAATAAAATATGTAGGGTGGATGGGCGGCCTCTATCTACCCTTCAATCAGTATGTGCGTGTGTATTTCACTACATCGGAGTTTAGTTAAGGTTCTTGAGGCGAATCTTTCGGCAACTTGGAAGTGATGAATTTAATAAGAGTGTTCCCGTAATTTGGAAGATAATTTCCTGGAAAATTAAAAGTTCCTGGATAAGTATAAAACCTTAGAAGAAAATTTATTTAATTTAGAAGAGAATTTCATGAAGATCTGGTAAAGAAACTATTAGCAAATTCCTAGAAGATAAAGCAAAAATTGTGGAAAATTGATAAAAAAAACTATTGGAAAACTTTAGAAAGTGTGTGAATATAAATAAACAGTTTTAAAGATCCGATGAGATAAATCAAGATATGATGTACGATTCTTGAAATTTGGAAGAAAATATTTGAAAATTCTTAAAGCCTCACAAACACCCTAGAAATAAAAAAAAGACTTGCTCGATAATTGAAAAATTTATTTAATTCAGAAAAGAATTTGATAGAAATCTGAAAGACAAACTGATGAGATAAAGTAAAAAATGGTGGATAATGAAAGGAAAAATACTAGAAAATTTTAGTAACATAACTAAACAGTTAATAAAAATAAAAAATTTGTCTAAATCTAGATGAAAAAATTTAGTAAAATCCCATAGGATAAAACAATAAATGATAGAAAAATAGAAAAGATATATTAGAAAACTTTAGAAAGTGTTTGGATATAAATAAACAAGTAAAAAATCCAGAAAGATAAGATTAAAAAATATATAATTACCAATTATAAAAATATGAAAAATAAACTAGAAATTCAGAAAATCATGATAGAAAATTGAAAATAATTCCTGAAATTTTGAAGGTATGTTATAAAACGCTAAATATGAACGAGAAATTGCTGGATAATTGTAAAACTCTCGAAGAAAAGTTATTTAATTCAGAAGAGAAAGTATTGAAAGATTAACTCCTATAAAATTCTAATTCTTTTCTTTAAAATATAGAATTTAATAATTTGTTGTAATTAGGACTTCAATTGATTTATTTGGGGTTTCAATTAAAAAACAAGGGTCTAAAAGGTGAATTACACTACAACTTATTTTAATTGACTTGTTTCTAATTTTTGCAAATTAAAATTAATCAATTTTAAAGCAGTTTTCTTGATAAATGAGTTTATTTAATTATAATTTTAAAAAAAACAATTGAAAGACAAATTTGGTAATTAGAATTGGCATATTATATAAATCACGTGAATACAATTATAAGGTTTAGAGTATGTTTTACCTTTTTCGTATTCAGACTATTAAATTAAACCACCCCATCATGTTCATATACATACACACACAAACACAATACGCGTTTGATCAAACATAACCTAAATTTAATATTTATCTCATCCCCAAATCGACGGCATTTGCCTCCGCATTCACACATCACATGGCCCAGAAAGGAAATTTACTCAAGGGGTTGCTAATGTACCTTAACACATCGGATCCCGACCCTCCGGCCCTGAAAAGGGTTGAGGGATGACGCGACGCAAAAAAAATATACATATATACGTACCTCTACGTCTATAATATGCATTCAGAGCGCGGTAGGTAGATTTAATTATCAAAGCGCGAAGATTTCTTAAATGGAATACCCTACGGTGCTGACATGTAAGAAAAAAAGCAGACAAAGAAAAAGAGAGATGGAGGGAATGCGTAATAAAGCAGGGCGGATATTAGAAAATTAGGAAGATAAAAAAACAAGAGCGAAAGATGTGATATAAGGGGTGGGGGAGAGGGAAAGAAATAAAGGAATAGAAAAGTGTAAAGAAATAAACGTATATAGACTTGGAAAACAAACATTAACACTTTCTTCACAATTGTGTACATCTAGCAAAATAAAATTAAATTGTGAAGAAAGTGTTTGTTTTCCAAGTGTATAAAATAAATCTTCACGTAACTCAAGAACAAATCTCTAAACGTATATAGTTTCATAGGGAACGAAATATATAGACAGAATAATAGATAGATAAATAAATAGATAGATAGTTAGTTGAGAAAAAGGAGTTACAGGAATGGTTGCAGAGGGAATATGTAAAAAAAAAACAAAAGAAGAGCGATTGAATTAATAAAAACGAAAAGAGAAATTGATAGACAATAAGTATTAGGAAATTGTTAGATATATGGCAGAGATAATAAGAAAAAATGAGAAAAAGAGGAATAAATAGAGGGATGAAATATAGATATTTCATTAGTAGAGAAAGAGAAAAATATTAGGTCTTTGATTAATTTAATGTTTCACCAAGTAATAAATGAGAAACAAATACAAGATATCGACAAGGTTACTGAAAGGAAGTACTGAGGCAATAGACATAATAAGGAAGATAGAAGAAAAGAAAAAGACAAGTGGGAATAACTAGTTTTTTAGTCTTGATAGATGAGATATTTGATAGAATTTGTTGTTGTAGAAATTATACCAATAAATGATTAATATATATATATATATATACAGGATAAATTCATATTGATTTAATTAATTGTTGAAATTTTAATTAAGCATTATTCTTATTTCTAACAAATTTCTTTTAACTTTGTTTTTAAATGTGAATTTTATGTTGTGTGTTCTGCAGTAGTTTACACTTGAAACCATTTTATTGGTTAAAGAAATAAATAAAGTCGCACGCAACGGAAACGCGAACAATGCGAGAATATTTAATCGCACAGTGGCGAACGATTTACACAAACTTTGCATTATTTAACACGATTTTTTTGTGTGTCCACCGTACACCATTAAGAGTCGCTGACTCCTGTTAACAATGCCCCCCTGTCTGGATTTCTTTTTCCAGATTGACAATTATAAAAGCCGACGCTGTGCGAAGATGGCACGTGGAAATGGAAATTGGAAAATGCGGTCGACAACTGGCAACCAAAGGTAAGTGATGACAAATATTTTTCATTAATTATTATTATCCAATAGATGAGTAGATGAAAGTGTTTTTTTTTTATATATAATTAAGTTAATGCTGATCAAATTCCAAAGCATTATTATATGGTTGAGTCTTGAGTCATTTTGTTTTTTTTTTACTATAATAATTAAAGGCGATTTTTTATAGAAAGAAATAATTCTATTCAGTTATGTAGAGACTATTTTAGTCGATGACCTTTTGCCATTTTTTTGATGACATCCTGATGCCATACTCAAAGAACTTCTGGACTATCTCAACAAAAAAGTCAGCAAGTGCTGTTTGACAACCATTGTCTGAATTTAATTGTTTACCATTCAAAGAGTTTTGCAAAGATCGAAACAAAAAGTAGTCGGACGGCGCAAGGTCTTGTGAGTATGGTGGATGGTCCATCAAATCCCATCCAGGCTCCAGCAACTTCTGGCAAGTCACTAAACTTCTGTGTGGTCTCGCGTTGTCATAGTGGGACACAACATCCTTACGATTTGCCAATTTTTGCCTTTTCGTGGATGGCTTTACTGAATTTGTCAAATTGGCGACAGTTCGTAGCCGTATTTATTTATTTATTTATTCATTATGCTTTAGCTTTCTTCATAATGGCTGAATTCTGTGGTAGCACCAAACGGAAAGCATAACCTTCTTTTAAAGAATATTTGCTTTCGAAGTGGTTGCAGCTTATTAATGTGTTATTTTCTTACTTTTTACAAATAAAATCAATACTTCAAGAAGAAATAAAATAAAATATTATATTTGATTAAGATGATTAAAATTATTTCATTTTTTATGAAGGGTGGGTTGAAAATTCAAAACATTCAATTGCAAATTTTGACAAAGAAAAGATAAAGATTGTTTCCAATAAGTTTTTGTTATTCTTCTATCAGCCAAGAGAAATCTTGATATTTTAAAATGAAATTTCTTAAAAAAAGACGTGAGAGAAAACATAGCAAAGTTTTACTTTTAAACTATATATGTAATAACAATTTTATTTCCCAAAATTGTGCTTCAAATTACATTTAAAGATTATACATAAAAAATTGCAAACAAAAAATTAACTTGATCTAAGCTTCTGCTTAAGATTTATAATCAAAAATATACATTTAAAATTTTAAGACTTTTTTTCAAAATTTAGTTTTCATTATTTTCAACAAGCAAATAATGCATCTCAAGAAAGTCTAAAATATAAAGTTATAGTTTCTTTTTTAGCCAAGAGTAAATTTGAATTTTCAATAAATTCTTTAAATGCAAGATTTTATAAAAAATGAATAAAACTCCAAATAAAATACCAGAACTGTTGTAAGAACGTAGTATTATTTTATTTAGTACTTACATTATGGATTACCACGCTGTAACGGTCGCAACCATCAACATGAACAGTACTATTAATTAATAGTTTTGCTAGATGTTTTATTTAAGGTTCTGTTTCGAACATCTCATCGAAAATTTACATTTGAATAAAAAAGTAAAAGTAAAATGAAAAAAGAATCTATTTTTGCCAAATGGTAAATCTTTGAAACAAAGTATCAAAGATCAAACAACTTAAAATTTAAAAAATTTTAATTGAAGATTTTGTACACAGAAAATATAATTAATTAATTAATTATTCAAAGTTAATTAATGCATTTTTATATTTTTATTTCTCGCTCAAAACTATGATTCAAAGTTTACATTAAAAATTTAAAGATTGTTTCAAATTAATACAATTTTTAACACTTTTAGGAAGCATCTCAAGAAAAATAAATTCTATTCGATCTTGTATTTATAGGTTTCAATTGTTTTTATCATTATTTTGGCCTACACCGAAAGGTAAATGGCATTTGTGATAATATATTATTTTTTTCTTAAGAGGATATTTTCAAAAAATTAAATTAAAACTTTGCAAGAAACAATTAAATTGTTCTTGTTATCCTTTTTTTATCAAAGAGAAAACGTGAATTTAAAAAAAATCTTAAAAGGACTAAAAGAAGTTTTTTCCAACAAGCCAATTTAAAATTCTAAAAACGTTTTAAATTTACAACAACAGAATGTTCATAATTGCATATTAAACACATCTAAAAATTTCAGATTTTTTATTATTGTTATTTCAATCAATCCAATTTTGTGTTTTTTTTCTGCCACACAATTATGTGCGAAAATGTGCATTTAGAATGTTCAGATTTTTAGATTTTCTTTTATTAATATTATTTGATTACCAAAAATAAATAATAATTATAATTTCGATAGATGGTTTTAGATTCTGGTTTAAAATTATGATTTTTAGAATTATTTAAAATGCTATTTCAAACAATAAAGTAAAAAAAATTGTTTTAAGTGCATTGATTTTCATTAGAAATTAAACACACATTTACTGTGTTTTGTATAACAAATCTGTTATACTGTAATGAAAATGAAAATCAATGCACTTAAGACAAATTTTCTTGCTGGAGATACTTTATTGTAAAAAGTGAAGAAAAAAGTTTGAAGTTTGAATTTTTTGCTTAGATTTTGATTTTTAGAATTGCAGTAATCATTTTTGCTTAGATTTTCTATTCCGTAAGACAACTTTAAAAAGGCTGATTTTAATTATCTATTATTCTTAAGGATTACTGTTAAAATCCACGGAAGAATATTTTTAAAATAATAATTTCTTCTTCGTCGATTCTGATGAAGAAAACTTTGCATTTAATTTTTTGGACAAAAGTAAAATATTTCAAGATAAATTATTTTCCTTCGCTTTTAATTGATTTTTTTTTGCAAACTGAACTATTTTGTAAATTTCTAACTGCTTTCTTCTTAAATTTTCCACGAAAATTTCATTTTATTGAAGCAAATTTCAATTTCTTTAGAAATTAAACTGTAAGAAAGCCATTTTAAACTATTATTTAGAAAATTCAAGAGTTTATAAAATATTTTTTTTAGTGATTTTATTTTAACTGGTTTTTCTTAAGAACTTTTAAATTTTAACTGCTTTTATTTTTAATTTTTGGTAAAATTTAAACTATTTAAGAAAATTGTTCAAAAGTTTTCAATTCTGTCTTTTGCATATTTCATCAATTGTTTATATAGATTTTCAACTGTTTTTAAGTTTTTTCTTGGCAAATTTCAATTGTTTATTGTTTTGAAAATGTCAGCTTCTTTTTAAAGATTTTGCTCAATTCTGTTAGTACAGTTAAATTATTTTTAATAAAATTTGAATTGCTCGCAACAAGTTTTAAATGTTTTTTGGCCATAATTAACATATTTTCAAGTAAATTGTTTTTTTCATTTTCTATTATTTTTTAAGCCGTTAATAGCATTTTAATGGGTTAGTTAAATTCTTTCTTACTCAAAACCTTTTTAAGCAAATTTTTTATTTGTTTATTTCTTTGCAAAAAAAACTCTTCTAAATTTTAAACTATTTTCTAAGTACAGTTCACACAGTTTTTCTTAATGATTTCAACTGCTTTATTCTTGAGAAACAATAATTCAATTTTCGTTCGAGAGAATTCAATTGTTTGTGTTTTGAGAAAGTTTTTAATTGTTTTTATCACCAATTTTTGAAGTGGTTTTGGTAAAATTTAAACGAATATCAAGAAAGTTTTAAAAGCATTCTTCAATTTCTTATGTAAATTTTCAACTGTTTTTAAGTTTCTAACTACTCTTTCGTGACTTCAATTGTCAACTTTTTGTCAAAATTTTAATTGTTCGCAGCGAATTTCAAATGATTTTTCTTAGCAAGTGTAAATTAATTTTCAGTTAGAAATAAATAATAATAAATATCTTTATTCACATGTTTTTTTTAATTTCTTTTTACAATATAGTATTACATTTGAGATTTAATTGTGAACGGGCTATCGACCATTGGTCTTTCGGCCCAGCCTAAAGTAATAATCGCTCTTTTATTTAATTGTCAATTGTTCGGGAAATTTCACTTGGATTCTTTTTAGAAACTAATTTTATTTTTTCAGAGACTTAATATTTTATTTGAGTTCTGAGAATGATTTTAACAGGTTTTATTATCAACATTTTAATTTATTTTTGGTAGAAATTTAAACCAATTTCAATTTAAAAAATTCTTAAAAGGACAGAAAGAAAAACTGTTTTTGTAAGAAGCCAATTGGAATTGTAGAAATATATGTCTTGAGATTATTAAAGTAAAATTGTATTGAAACACTAACACTTTCTTCACAAATTGATTTTTATTTATTTATTTATTTTTATTTTTACAAATGTACTTCTAATAAAGAAGAATCAATTTGTGAATTGAAAATACAATTTTACCAATTGGAATTTCTAAAAATATTTTATATGCAAACCTTTGCAAATACATCTGTAGCAACAGAATTTTCATTTGAAATGGATTTTTATATAAATTTCTGGTTCAAAATTATGATGGAAAATTAATATTTAAAAATTTCATATTTTTATCATTTTCAAGCAATCAATTTTTTGTTTGTTTATAGTTTCTGCCACAAAACTATGTGCATTTTTAGATTTTCTTTTATTAATGTAATAATATTACCCATAGTAATTGATAATAATAATTTTAATAGATGTTTTTAGATTCTAGTTCTAAATTATAATCAAAAAATTACTAAATTCAATAGAACCACAATTAAACATCAAAAATTTACATTTAAAATTGTATGGTTTAAAATTATGATCATAAATTTACATTTAAAATTTTTAGAATTATCTAAAATGCCGTTTTAATTATTTCCAAACCGAAATTTAAAGATCTCAAGCGAGAGACTTTGTGATTTAATTTTTATTTGAAGAAATTATAATTAAAGGTATTTTCAGCAAAGTTTCTTTTAAAATCTTTGAACTTCATTTTTCTTTAATCACATTTTCCTTTTCCAAGTCTCAAACTGAGGAAATAATCGTTTTACAATAATTTCTAAATAAAAATTAAAATCTATGGTTAGAAATTGTAAAAGTAAACGTAAAAATATTTCGAAAATAATAATTTCTTCTTTGAATTTTTATTTGGCGACGTTCTATGATAAAATTTTTTACAAAAATTCTGGTTAATGCTAATAGTAAGGTCATTTTTTTGCAGTAGGTAATTTTTGCTTAGATTTTCTATTCCGTAAGAACTTATCCAAAAAACTCTGGTTTTAATTATCGATTCTTAAGAATTTTAACAGAAAATATTTAAAAAATAATAATTTTTTCTTCGATCCTTTTTTGATTAAGCGGCATTCTATGAAGAAAATTTTTCAAAACATTCAGCTTGTTCCTAATTGTAAGATCAATTTTTTTATAGCAATAATTCTTAGAACTTTTTCAAAAATTTTGATTTTAAATCAAATCAATGTTCCAAAAATCGCAACAAGAAGTCTTCTTATTCCTTAACTCTATATCACAGGGTGGAATCAATTAATGAAAAAACACATTTGATTTATTTATATTTTTTTTGCACTAAACACATTCCTAGGCACGTTGGTTTAGTTTTGATAAATTAGCACTCAGTGTTAAATTCTTAGGCACGCGCGCACTAATCGATAAATTCGCGAAAACATCACTAAATCACTTATGATTTGGCAAAATTTTGCAAACTCTTAGAGGTGGCCGAATGAACGCACACGCCAGAATATTTTCGAGATGTTCGCAATTCGCGAGCCGATCCGCGAATGAGCCGGATGACGAAACCCCGGGCCGCACAAGTCTCGCGAATCGGCGAATCAAGCCGCCCTCGTCGCTTCGCACTTGTTCGGGTTTTTGCACACGTCGCCGCCGTCCCTGCGCCGACGAGCGCGCGGATCCGCGATCCCGACAACTTTCGCAATATTGCGCTGGTCAGGACGAAACGTGCCAACCGCGTCCGCCAAATGTCCTTACGGCAGGTCAGGACCTCTTGATTTAACGGCGGAGAATTCGCACGCGAGGACGGCGCCGGGTTTCGAACCCGAGATGTCACGCGCACACGCTCGCACAGGTGAGTAATTGCTTTTTTTTCTTAAATTTTGCCAAAAAAAATAATAACACACATATTTTATGCAATCGTCTATTTAGTCTGGTATCATTAACTGATAAGGATATGTTGTTATCCGCGCTTCTGTTTGCATTCGTTAGACGAATGTTGCGGCTTCAGGAGAGGCAAGAGGGCCTTATTTGTGTATGTGTTGTGTGAGTGTGCGTGTGTTAGTGCTTTTATCAGACATCGCTCTATTGATACAACATTTGACTTTTGAACTTTGCTTAGCCTCCGCGCTCAGACGGCGAACTCCAAAAAAAATAATAATTTTTTTTTATGCATCACTTATATAATGCTGAAACACACAACACGCTATTTATACCCTCCAACAGGAAATTCCAGATAATTCCTTCTGTATCATAATTGAGCATGTGGTTTAACGCTTGAAATATGTAGAGAATCGAGTGACACAGAAGAAGTTTTAATTATATTTCTTGAGCTATGTTTCAAACACAAATTTTACATTTAATACTTTCATGGCTATATTTTTATTTTTTCTCTTTCCAGAGTATGTTGTACTATGAAAGATATGTTTATTGAAAATTTTTAATTTTTTTTATTTTATTTTTACTATATAAACATCTAGAAAAAATATAAATATTTTAAAAGATGAACCACAAAAATTTTAGACAGTATCGACTGTTCTTTGTTTTGACCTTGTTGTCAATAATATATTCATTTGTTTTCATTTTATATTTTTTTCTCATAACATTTGACATTCGTTTTTTAAATAGATAACTGTATTTTTGTCAATTATATTTTTGTTACCTGCAGTTTTTGAAATTATTTGGCTTTTTCTTTTGGATTCTAATTTTATCCTACCTTGGTTTAAATTTTTTTGAATATCAATTATAAATTTCTTAGATCTTAAAGGCCTTCACTTCTTGGCACATTTCGATATTAAGAATAAAGAAATCACTTTTATCAAACGTGTAGTGAAACTACAAAAATTGAAAATGTTTTCTTATAAATTATAAATTTTCTTCTATTTATTTATTATTTGTTATATTTTTTCTTATAACTTTTAACGTAGATTATTTCAGTAGACAGTTTTTTTATCAATTATAATTTTTCTTACTTACAGTTTTGACGTTACTTTATAATAATTATTATTTTGTAAATTTTAATTTTATTATTAGTTTTGGTAATTAAACAATTGCTTTATTTTACTGTTTATTTCTAATTTTGTTTTCTTGGAGTTTGTGGTGAAATTTTGGCCAATGTTTTTATCAATTCTCGTTTATTCTTTCGAGATGTTTCTTACAATATATAACTTTTCATTTGTTTCTTTGTGAAGACTTAACCCTACACGTTTTAAAGTTACTTTTGGTTATATAGAAAATCTTTATTTGGTATACTCTTTATACTACATAGATAACTCTGCCATACTGTTATGCATCTTCCCATTTCTTCCCTCTTTTCCGCCCCAAGCTCGTCACCATCTTTACCCTAGCCTAGTCTTCTCTCATCCAATCCCTTACTCTTCTACATCCCTCCATTCAATCCTCTTCTACTCCATTATATTCCAGATAACTCCACCTATCCTTATCGTCCTTACACAGCACGTATTCTTCGCATCCTTCACCCATCTATTTCTTTCTCCCTTTCTTCTTCGTCCCGCATCTCGCCCTTGTCAAGGTCATACTCTCTACTCTTAACAATCAATTTTCCTCCAGGTATCTTGCCCTCCATTTATCTGCACTTATTATATCAACTCTTATCCATACATCCTTGTCTCTTTTGTCTCTCCACATCATCCCTCTTCTCATGCACCCATCCTGCTACATTAACTCCTTATTCCAGCCACTCCATCACTGTTTCCTCTGACAAACCTACCTTCACACACATTCTCCTCCATTCCCGCCTTCATCTACCGACTCCTGTGACAACACTTCCCTTTCATACCCCCTTCACCAATTTCCCCTCGTTCAATCCCCACATCTTCATCTCTCCTTATTATATCACTCCACACGCTCTCCCTATTCTTTTCCTGAAGCAATATTCAGGCCTCGTTTTTTCCACCCCCAACATAACACTGTTCTTTCTGCTACCTTTTGTACCTTCTAATCCCCCATACTTCCACCTCATATAGCAATATAAGTCACACATACACACACACACATCCCATAGGTCACACGTTACTCTCTTCATCCACCTTCTCTATTTTTCTCTCACCACCCCCAATTTTTCCTTGCGTTCCCTTGCACCTAATTTTCCTGTCCATGTATCCCCTACCCTTGGTATCTTCTCAACACCTGTTGTAATGCTTCTATTTACATCTATAAATATAATAGCATTGAGCTCAACGGCCAGCCATTTTTCACCCCCTTCCATGTCCTGAACCTACGTGCTACCTTCCCCACGCCCCATGTTTTCATCTCAGACCCTCTGTTAAACTCGATTTTAAGCCATACGCCGCTTTTAGATCCAGAAAAACCGCATATACTTCCCTATTTCTATCACATTTATTACGATCCTAGCCAGAGTAAAGATCTGGTCGATCGGTTTTTTCCCCTGCCTAAAAGCTCCCTGTATCTCTGATATGAATTGACTCTCCTCCAGCCTGTTCTTCACTATCATCATCGCTAATTTATATTCGATATTTATCACCGTCATTCCCTTATAGATTTTACTTCCCTTGTGTTTAGGGCATATGAATTCCACCTTCCGCGATCCCTGGATCCCCCCTCCTCTCTTCTTACCAGGATCAAAATCTCCCTGATCCTTTTTATCTCCTCGCATCAAACTTCCTTCCACATCTCCGCCTTCAATTCATCAGGTTCTGCCGTTTTTCATCTTTTTAAATCCTACAAAGCTCTCTCCACTTTCTCCTCTGTGAAGTCTACCACCTCATCCTTCCTACTCTCTCGGCTTCCCGCTCCCCAGGCTCTTTTCGTTTTCACACGTTATTAGTTCCTTCATCTTCTTTCCCACCTCCCTCTTCATTTTCTCATCGAACACCCTATCGTACAGTTTCTTCGCTTCCCTTACCCTTCACTCATCTCCTCTCTCGCCTCTGTACACTTTCCTCGTCTTCCTCACCTTCGCCTTCCCTCTTTTGCAGTTTTCATCAAATCATCAACCTTTTCCTTTGGAGGAGGCCACAGTGAGATGTTGCAGGACGTGGAAGGTAAAAGGTCCCCCTTTTCCTCGTCCTGCCACATCTCACTGTGGCCTCCTCCAATTCTTCCATTGATCTCACTTCCTCCCACTTAACCTTCTTCAGTTTCTCTCTCATAATATATAACTACGATTTTTTTTTATTAGTTCTCAAATTCTTCTGTACTTTTTGAAGTTGTTTTCGAGATTAAACATTCTTTATTCTTTATTCTTTATAACTTTGTTCTTCTTGCTTATAATACATTTTTAAAAGTATATATAAATTAATAAAAGACTTACAGAAATTTAGACAGCAAGAATCACAGGCGGAGTTATATATTTATCGATTCCTAATTTTATTTTACAGAATTTAAAACTGTTATTATTTGTATTTCTGGCGATTTTTTTATTCAATTGCTATTGGTGTTTTCTTTGCTATATTTTTTATGTATATACATATATATAAAACTTTTCAATTTTTCTAATTCTTAATTGACGTTTACATTAATCTAGCGTACTCTTAACCTACCACAATATATTATATATTATCCTAGCGTACCCCTGACCTACCTTAATAAAGTATTGCATGACAACATAACGCAAACTTCTATAAACCATTTCTCGAGCGTACTCCTGACCTACCACAATATACTATACGTTAACCCCTAGATCAGTGACCTATGTTAATATATTTTACATTGACAATGGTCTGGAGTACGATAATACGGGTTAATTCATAGTTTATTAAGGTAGGTCAAGAATATACTAGGATAATATATATTTTATTGTCGTAGGTCAAGAGTACGACGGATGAATGAATGAATTTTCAATTGTTGTTCCTTTGTAGTTTATCTATTTGGAAATATCTTCGTGTTTGCAAATATTTAAACCTTGAAAATTGTATCGGCTTTAATTGAAGTTTTCAAAGTAATTAAAAATCTGTCAAAAAAGGAGAAATGGACAACAAAAAAAAATTGCAAAAAAAATTATAACGTACTGATTGACGAGGCATTTAATTGAAAATCCATATTATATCTAATTAATAATAAGTGGTTAAATAAAAAATTGAAACAAATGTGAAAAAAATGAAATTTATTTTGGAAAAAATAAAAAAAAATTGAAAAAAAAAGTTTTAATTGTTTTAAAAATTCAGATTTTTTCATAAATATTCAATTATCTTAAAAATATCTACTGTTTTTAAAACAAAAATTGAAAAAAAGATTTTTAATTGTTTTAAAAATTCAATTTTTTTTTAGAAAATATTCAATTATCTTAAAAATATCTACTGTTTTTAAAACACTTTTAATTATTTTTTTCTATAATTATAATACTTTTTTTGTAAAATTTCAGCTACACTCTGGTCTTAACCATAGGCCGAGAAGCGATAAGTAAAATACATATCAACTGTTTCAATAAAATTTTTTAGAAAATTCTCGTTGTTCTCTTGTAAAATTCATATTGCTTATTATTATTATTATTATTATTATTGCTTATAAAATACATCTTCACCTTTGGTTTGGAAAATTTACAATAGTTTTAATAATTTTAACTGTTTTTTTTAATATCCCATCAATTGTTTTGGAAAAATTTAAATTGTTTTTTTTTTATAAAATCTTAATTTCAACAATTTCAATCGCATAAAATACATTTTAAACTATTTTTACTTTGGAAAATGTAACTTCTCAAATTTTAATTGTCTGTTCTTGCAAATTTTAATTTAATTAGTGTTTTGTTTTTTGATGTTCAACTGTTAGTGTTGAGATTTTAGCAAAATCACATTGTTTTTCTGTATTTTTTTTTCAATTGTTTCTTTCAGCAAATTCTTACAACTTTTTTTGTAAAATTCGAATTGTTTGCAAAATATTTTACTTTTTGAAATTTTTCGATTTTTCAATTGTTTCAGTCGAGATTTTAACAAAATTTCATTCTTTTGCTGTAAAATTATGTTTTTCTTATATAAATTGTTCAATTGTTTTAAAAAGTTCAACTGACATACTTCTATATTACACTTTCAAGTGTTCTTTCTTTTGAAATTTTCAAATTTTTGTTTCAATTGTTTCAATTTCAGCAAACTGTTTTGTTTTTTTTCCAAAAATTCTAATTGTTTTGCAAATTATATTTTTAACTGTTTTTTTTAATTTTGTATTTCAATTGCATAAAATACATTTTAGAATATTTTTGCTTTCGAAATTTTAACTTGTCAAGTTTTAACTGCAAATTTTTATTTAATTATTGTTTTGTTTTGTGAAATTTCAATTGTTTCAGTTGAGAATTTTGCAAAATCTCTTTGTTTTTCTGTATTTTTTTTTTGTTGATAAATGTTCAATTGTTTTAAAAATTTCTATATTACACTATCAATCAACTGTTTTTTTCAAATATTCAATTGTCTCTTGTTTTTGTAAAATTTCAATCGTTTCAATTTCAAAAAATTCTTTTTGATATTTATGTAAAATGCTTGTTGTTTGCAAAATATATTTTCAACTTGTCAACTTTTTGAAAATGAATGACTGATTTTTCAATTGTTTCAGTCGAGATTTTAACAAAATTTCATTGTTGTGCTGTAAAATTATGTATTTGTTAGATAAATGTTCAATTGTTTTAAAAATTTCAACTGTCATCTCAATATTACACTTTCAACAGTTTTTTTTTTGAAATAATAATAATTGTTTGATATTTTTACAAAAATTCAATTGTTTCAATTTCAATAAACTCTTTTGATTCTTTTGGAAAAGTCTAATTATTTGTAAAATGTATTTTTAACTGTTTTTTTGGAAAATTTTCTATTATTTTCCAAAATTTCAACTGATTCGATTGTTTTTTTTATAAAAAAAATTTTTCAACGTTTTTGAAATTGAAAAATAATCAATTGTTTTAAAAATATAAATTGTTTTTTTACAAATTCTCAAATTTTCATTATTGTTTTGTAAAATTTCTGCTGTTTATATATATTTTTTTAAGTGAATTCTGATTACTATTTTGTGAAATATATTTCAATTGTTTTCGACAAATTTTAAATTGTTTTGAAAATTCTCCCTCTTTTAGCAAATATTCAATTATTTTTATTTATTTATTCGATTACGTTTTTTTGTGGCAAATTCTTAATTAATTTTTTGTATAATTTTTATATTTTCTATTTTAAAAAAATCTTCCAAATTTGTATTGTTTTTTAAATATAACAATTTCAGCTGTTTCCAAGATAGTTGTAATTGTTTTGAAAATTGATTGCAATATATATTTTGTAATATTATCTTTATTTATTTTGAAATGGATATACAACTGTAAAAAGAGATAATTAAAATTAAAAATTAACTGTTTTTGAATTTTTTATTTTCAAAATTTCAACTGAGTTTTTAATTGTTTTTTTTTGTAGAATTTTCATTGCTGTACTTGTTTTACTATAGTTTAATGTTTTCCATCATTTTTTTCTAAAATTCTAATTGTTTGTAATTTCCAAGTTTTAAATTTTCTAATAATTTAATTATTATTTAATTTTCTCCAACGAACTAAAGGATGAATACATTAATACATTTATTATTTTTTAATTTTCTCTCAATGTTGATTTATTTTGTTTTTTTTTTCTAATGTATATAGGGTGAATCCCGTTAATAAAGTTGTAGAAGTTCAATTGTTTTGAAGTTTTTAGCTTTTTGGAAAATTTTCAGTTGTTTTGAAAATTTCAACTGTTTTTTGACATAACCTAAAATGGTTTTATTTAAAATTTTCCTTACATTTTTTGTGTAAAATTTCAGCTGTTTAAAACAATTTTTAAGTAAATTCTCATTAATATTTTGTAACATTCTAATTGTAAAACACATTTCAATTGTTTTTGACAAATTTTCAATTCACAAATGAAACACTTTTATTTTCATCATATTTTCAATTTAATTAAATTTTAAATTGTTTTGAAGCAGTAAATTTTCAATTGTTTTTTTTTGTAAATTTTTATAATTTTTATTGCAGAATTCCAACTGTCTATATAATTGGTTTGGCAATTTCTCATTCATTTCTTACAAAATACTAATTTTCAATTGTTTTTGGCATAATTTCGTTGTTTTTTATTTTCCAACTTTTTTGGTAAATTTTGAATTATTTTGAAAACTGCTACTGCTTTTTTTGGCAAAAAACTTTTAATAATTGAAAGTGTACCATGAAGTCAACGCCTCCAAGTTATAAAAGCCCAAATTTCGAAATTTAGCAATAGCAAAAAAATAAAACAGGTTAACAATTTAAATTTTAGTATAAAAAAAAAATTGAAACGTGTGTAAAATAAACTACCACTTAATAACGGTCAGCACTACTATCTTTATGAAATTCAAGAAAATCAGATCTAAGCCTTTTATTGTCTATCTAAATTATCATGGCCTAATGAACTTTTTTTAAATCTAATGAAACCTGTTTTGTAATATGGAATTGTTAATGACTAATACACTCAAATCTTCACCTAGACTTCAATAATTACGTTCACCTGGTAATTTGTGAAGACAAGAATTTCCACAAAAAAATTGTATCAGTATTTGTAACAAAAAAGTAATTTATAACACATGATTTTTTTGCTACAAATACTGATATTAAACGCTCAAATAGTTTTATAGGTGATAGATTTTCTTAATTATTCTTCATGATGGTGATGATGATGATATGCTGGAATCTAAATATTATATTCTTTAGTCTACTTGATTTCGATTTGAAAAACATTCACACGTAGAAAACAAATTCAAACACGACGCAGTTTAATAAACATATTCATTGTTTTATGAGCACTTTCTTTATTGGGGCGGTAATTTTCAGGCAATTATTTTAACCGGACCCCCTACGTTTCGCCCCCCGCCCCTTCACGTCCCCCTTCGCGGGGGCATCAAGGCCGATAAATCAATATCGAAAAGTTGGCGTGGAACGATAAGCGCCGTACAATTTCCCCCATTTTTGTCGCATGAATTACGCACGATTTACCAATTCCCGTCTCATTCATTACACCCTAATTGGGACGGATTTTAATTTTTAATGTACACGACAGATATCTATATATGGTTTCATCAAATATACAATATCTATAAAGTTCTTAAACTAAATACACACAATTAATAAATGAAGAAAAAAATAATGATATATTTTGTAGTTTCCTATTGACTAATTTATAAAATTTATCGCGAATTTCCTCTTAAAAATTAAAGAATTCGAACTACTGACCATCGGCCTTGCATTTACCGCCATTGACGTCACCAACACGCACTTTCTATCGCTATTTTTGTTTGCGACTAACGACTCCCGACGTGAAATACCAAATTTTATCAATTTTCGACGGTGGGGAATTTCGGCCGCAAGGACGATCCATCTGATTTTGTTCACACATTAAAATTGTTAACAACAAATTCTCTTAAATTAAGAATACTCTTTCAATGCTGAGAAAAAATATTTTATATTATTATAACTGAAAGGTAATCTTCGTTAATGTTATTATAATTAGAGGGTGGGATAGAGGCCACCCACCCACCCTACATATACATATCTACTTTAAACATAATCCCTTGTTTGGTTTAATAAAACAATATACTGCAGAGTCCGTAGACATTACTTAAATATCGAAAAAGTGTGTTTTAGCTTAAGCTTATAGGATAGAGAGCACCCACCCACCTTACATACATATAACAACTTCTAATCACTTATTAGGATTAGTGAAAAAATCATTTCAGTGTGTATGGATGATGCTCGGAAGTTTAAAACCAGTTTTTAACTTGAGATTAATTGTATATGTAGGGTGGGTGGGTGGCCACTATCCCACCCTCCAATTATAATAACATTAACTAAGGTTTCCCAAAAGAAATCCTGAAAAATCTATAAAATATTGACGTAATAATTAAAGTTATAATATATTCAAAATTAAATGTGAAATCAGTTAAACCCTCGCGTATGGTTTAGCAATTGGAGGGTGGGATAGAGGCCACCCACCCACCCTACATATACAAAATTACTTCTAACACCATCACTGATTTTGTTTACCAAAAACAACACGCTAGTGTGTGGCGATGTTATTCAGGAAAGTAAAATCTGTTTTTAGCTTAAGTTTATTTATATATGCAGGGTGGGAGGGTGGCCACTATTCTACCCTCCAATTATAATAACATAAATCAAAAAAAATCACGTAAAATAAAATATTGACGTAGTAATTAAAGTTATAAACTGTTTTGAATTGAATTTGAAATTAGTTAAACTCTCGTGTATGTTTTAGAAATTGGAGGGTGGGGTAGGATACACCCACCCACCCTACATACACAAAATTACTTCTAACACTATCACTGATTTTATTTGCCAAAAACAACACTGCAGTGTGTGCAGATGTTATTCAAGAATATAAAATCCGTTTTTAGCTTAAGTTTATTTATATATTTAGGGTGGGTGGGTAAAATTACTACATTTTGAATGAAATTTTTAGGAAATCCTCATTGTTTTCTTGTAATATTTTTTATAGTATAAATGTTCAACTGTTTTTGGCAAATTTTCAATTATTTTGAGAATGTCAACCTTATTTTGGCAAAAAGTTTCAATTATCTTTTAGTATTTTTTTGTTATTGTTTCGCAAATTTTTAATTGTTTCGAAAGTTAAAATATCAAATGATTTACTTTTGGATAATTTTCAAATTTTTTTTGTAAAATTTTTTTATTTTTTTTTGTAAAATACATTTTTAATTGACTTGGTAAAATATTCATATATTTTGAAAATGTTAACCATAATTAAGACAAATTTTCAATTGTTTTGACAATTCGGCATTCTATTATTCTAAGCAAATTTCCAAATAATTTTAAAATGTCAAGTGCTTTTTCGAAATCGTTTTTATATTTTATGTATTTTTTGTAATTAAATTTTTTAGGAAATTCTCATTGTTTTCTTGAAAAACTCTAATTGTTTGCAAAATACATTTTCAAGTGTTTATGGAAATTTTTCTTGTTTTAAAAATGTCAACCATTTTATGGCAAATTTTCTATTATTTTTTTTTGTAAAATTATCATTCCTTTTATTTTACCATATTTACAAGTATTTTGAAAATATCAGTTGGGTTTTTCAGAAATTTCTCAAATGGTTTTATAGAAATTTTCATTATCTTTACTTTATATTCTTTTCATCACATTTTTAGGAACTTCTAATTGTTGCCCCATAAAATTCTGATTGTTTATGAAATAAATTTTCAACTGTTTTTTTAATGAAATTTTTAGGAAATCCTCATTGTTTTCTTATAATTTTTTGTAGAATAAATCTTCTAATCTTTTTGGGAAAAAATGCTATAACTGAAAAAAGTTAGTTGACATTTTCAAAACAATTGATAATGTTTTGAAAATGTCAACTAACTTTTTTCAGTTATAGCATTTTTTTGAAAATTTTTAATTGTTTCGGAAATTCAATTGTTGGCATATTTTCAAATATTATAAAAATATCAAATTTTAGAATTTTTTCAAATTTTTAATGTAAAATTTTAATTCTATTAGTAAAATACACTTTTATTTAGGCAAATTTTCAATTGTCTTTGTATACAAATTTTTAATTGTTTAGACAATTCAGTATTCTAAGCAAATTTCCAAATATTTTAAGAATATGAAGTGTTTTTCGGAAATCGTGTTTGTATTTAATGTAATTTTTTTGTAATTAAATTTTGAAGAAATTCTTATTGTTTTCTTGAAAAATTCTAATTGTTTGCAAAATACATTTTCAGCTGTTTATGGAAATTTTTCATGTTTTAAAAATGTCAACCATTTTTTGGCAAATTTTTTATTATTTTTTTTTTGTAAAATTTTCATTCTTTTAAGTGTTTTGAAAATATCAGTTGGTTTTTTCAGAAATTTTCTAAATGGTTTTATAGAAATTTTCATTATCTTTATTTTATATTCTTTTAATTTCTAATTGTTATCGCATAAAATTCTAATTGTTTATAAAATAAATTTTCAACTGTTTTTGAAATTTTTTTATATATTTTGAAAGTGTCAACTATTTTTGAGGCAAATTTTCAATTGTCTTTTTTAAACATTTAAAATTGTTTTGGTAAATTTTCTGTTGTTTTTAAAGTTAAGAATTTTTAGCAAATTTTCACGTTGTAATTAAATATTTTGTAAATTCTGAATTCTCATAAAATTCTAAAATACATTTTCAACTGTTTTGGCAAATTTTCAATAGTGTTAAAAAGTTTTTTGGCTATTATTCAATTACTTTCAAAATATTAATCGACTCTTTAAAAATTTTTAAATAATTTTTTGTTAAAATGTTTCATTCTTTGATTTTGAAAAATTTTTAACTTTTCTGAACCACCCATCCTACATATACATATTTTTTTCTAACACCACCATTCGTTTGAGTTATTAAAAAAAAAAACATTACAGTGTGTGTTGGTATTTTTTTGGGATATAAAACCTTTCTTTTGGCTTAAGTTTATTTGTATATGTAGGGTGGGTGGGTGGCCACTATCCCACCCATCAATTACAACAACATAGACGTCGGTTCCTCAAATAAATTTACATAATATAAACTATTGACGTAGTAATTAAAGTTATAAGCACTTTTTAATTAAATTTGAAATTAGTTAAATCCTCCTGTATGTTTTAGAAATTAGAGGGTGGGATAGAGGGCACCCACCCACCCTACATATATAAAATTACTTCTAACACCATCTCTGATTTTGTTTACCTACAACAACACTGTAGTGTGTGCAGATGTTTTCAGGAATATAAAATCACTTTTAGCTTAAGTTCAATTGTATATGTAGGGTGGGTGGGTGGCCACTATCCCAGCCTCCAATTTTAAAAACATAAACAATGGTTCCTACAAAAAAAATCAGGTGAAATAAAATATTGACGTAGTAATTAAAATTATAATCTATTATTAATTGAATTTGAAATTAGTTAAACCCTCGCGTATGTTTTGGAAATTGGAGGGTGGGATAGAGGCCACCCACCCACCCTACATATACATAATTAATTCTAACATAATTACTGATTTTGTTTACCAAAAACAACACTACAGTATGTACAGTTGTGATTCAGAAATTTAAAATCAGTTTTTAGCTAAAGTTTATTTATATATGTAGGGTGGGTGGGTGTTATTTAAATAGTAGTTAAATTAAAGTTATAATCTGGTTATAATTAATCATAATTTAGTAATGTTTCTTCAAACAATTACATAACAACCGATTGATTGTAAAATAAATTATTAATTGTTTTTGGCATATTTTCATGTATTTTTGAATCATTTTTGGAAAGTTCAACTTGTTTTTAAGTATTTTGAAAATATCAATTGTTTCTTAGAAAATTTTCGAAAGGTTTTATGTAAAATTTTTACATTTTTAATAAAATTTCTACATTTTGAATGAAATTTTTGGTAAATCCTTATTGTTTTCTTGAAATATTTTTTATAGTATAAAGTTTCAACTGTTTTTGGCAAATTTTCAATTGTTTTGAAAATTATCTTTTATCATTTTTTAAATAAAAAAAAATATTTTTCCTCAGAAGATTGTGTATATTGCAAATTTGTTATTGTTTCAAAAGTTCAATTGTTAGCATATTCAAGTAATTTGATAATATCAAAAGATTTTTGGAAATGTTTCAAATTTTTAAGTCAAATTTTTATGATTTTTTTGTGAAATACATTTTTAATTGATGTTGTAAAATATTCATATATTTTGAAAATGTTAATGATAATTTAGGCAAATTTTCAATTGTCGTTTCTTGCAAATTCTCAATTGTTTTGACAATTCAGCATTCTAAACAAATTTCCAAATAATTTAAGAATATCAAGTGTTTTTCGGAAATCGTTTTTGTAGATATTTTATGTATTTTTTTTGTAATTAAATATTTAAGAAATTCTCATTGTTTTCTTGAAAAATTCGAATTGTTTGCAAAATACATTTCCAAGTGTTTTTATTTCATGTTTTAAAAATGTCAACCACTTTTTGGGAAAAAAAAATTATTTTATTTTTTGTAAAATTTTCATTCTTTTTTTAAGTATTTTGAAAATATCAAATGGGTTTTTCAGAAACTTTTCAAATGGTTTTGTAGAAATTTTCATTATTTAAAAAAAAAATAATTTAATTAAATTTTTAGTAAATTCTTTTTCTTGTCTCTTAAAATTCTAATTGTTTATGCAATATAAAAAACAAATGCTTTTGACAAATTTTTACATATTTTGAAAATATCAAGGATTTTTGAGACAAATTTTCAATTGTCATTCTTGTAAATATTTCAATGTTTTTGGCAAAGTAAAAAATTATTGGCAAAGTTTTAGGTATTTTGAAAATATCAATTGATTTTTGGAAATGTTTCTATTGTTTTAATTAATTTTTTTAGTAATTCTGAGTGCTTTCTTATAAAATTCTAAGTGTTTGTAAAATACATTTTCAACTGTTTTTGGCAAATTTATTAAAACTATTAAAAATATCATGTTTTTTTTGCTATTATTCAATTATTTTGAAAATTTTAATCGACTCTTTCGAAAATTTTCAATTGGTCATTTGGTAAAAATGTAATTATTTGTTTTTGGAAAAATTTTAATTGTTCTGAACCACCTACCCTACATATACACATCTTTTTCTAACACTACTATTCATTTGGGTTATTAAAAAGAAATACTTCGGTGTGTGTTGATATTGTTTTAGAATGTAAAACCTTTGTTTTAGCTTAAATTTATTTGTATATGTAGGGTGGGTGGGTGGCCACTATCCCACCCTCTAATTACAATAACATAAACGACGGTTCCTTAAATACATTTACGTATAATAAAATATTAACGTAGTAATTTAAGTTATAATCTATTTTTAATTAAATGTTAAATCAGTTAAACCCTCGCGAACGTTTTGAAAATTGGAGGGTGGTATAGAGGCCACCCACCCACCCTACATATAAAAAATTACTTCTAACATCATCACCGATTTTGTTTGGCAAAACTAACACTGCAGTGTGTGTAGATGTTATTCAGGAATATAAAGCCAGTTTTTGGCTTAAGTATATTTTTATATGTAGGGTGGGTGGGTGGCCACTATCCTACCCTCCAATTACAATAACATAAACAAAGGTTCCTCAAAAAAATTCTCGTAAAATAAAATATTGACGTAGTAATTAAAGTTACAATCTATTTTTAATTGAATTTGAAGTCAGTTAAACCCTCGCGTATGTTTTGGAAATTGAAGGGTGCGATAGAGGACACCCACCCACCCTACATATACCAAATTACTTCCAACACCATCACTTTTTTTTACAAAAAACAACACTGTAGTGTGTGAAGATGTTTTTCAGGAATATAAAATCAGTTTTCAGCTTAAGATTATTTATATATGTAGGGTGGGTGGGTCCACTAGGGTGGGTGGGTCCACCCTCCAATCCCAATAATAGAAACCAGGGTTTATCAAAAGGGAAACGTGTGAAATAAAATATTAACATAGTAGTTTAATTAAAGTTATAATCTGGTTACAATTAATCATAATTTAATAAAACCCTCGAGAATGTTTTTGAGTTTGGAGGGTGTGATATAATCCACCCACTCTTCTAACATTTACACGACTACTTCGATTAATTGTTCATAAAATAAATTATTAATTGTTTTTAGCAAATTTGCATATATTTTTGAGGTGCCAATCATTTTTAGCAAGTTCAACTTGTTTTTAAGTATTTTGAAAATATCAATTGTTTCTTGGAAATATTTCAATTGATTTTATGTATTAACTTTATATTTTTAATAAAATTTCTACAATTTAAATAAAATTTTTATGAAATTCCCATTGTTTTCTTGTCTTTTTTTATAGAATAAATTTTCAACTGTTTTTGGCAAATTTTCAATTGTCTTGAAAATCTCAACCAATTTTTGGCAAAGTTTTAGTTATCTTTTAGCATTTATTAAATTTTTTTTGTAATTGTTTCGAAAGTTCAAAATATTATTTTAAAGATATCAAATGATATTTAGAAAAAAATTTTATGTAAAATTTTAATTTTTTTTTGTAAAATACATTTTTAATTGTTTTTGTTAAATATTCATATATTTTGAAAATGTTAATCATAATTTAGGCAAATTTTTAATTCTCTTTTCTTGCAAATTTTCATTTGTTTTGACAATTCAACATTCTAAGCAAATTTCCAAATAATTTAAGAATATCAACTGTTTTTTGGAAATCGTTTTTGTATTTTATATAATTTTTTTGTAATTAAATTTTTAAGAAATTCTTATGGTTGTCTTGAAAAATTCTAATTGTTTACAAAATACATTTTCAACTGTTTATGGAAATTTTTCATGTTTTAAAAATGTCAGCCATTTTTTGGCAAATTTTTCATTCTTTTAAGTATTCTCAAAATATCAGTTGTTTTTTTCAGAAATTTCCCAAATAATTTTATAGAAATTTTCATTATTTTTATTTTATATTCTTTTAATTACATTTTTAGGAACTTCTAATTGTTATCCCATAAAATTCTAATTGTTTATAAAATACATTTTCAACTGTTTTTGAAATTCTTTTATATATTTTGAAAATGTCAACTATTTTTGAGGCAAATTTTCAATTGTCTTTTTTAAACATTTAAAATTGTTTTGGTACATTTTCTGTTGTTTTTAAAGATAAGAATTTTTAGAAAATTTTCACGTTTTATTTAAATATTTTGTAAATTCTGAATTCTCATAAAATTCTAAACTACATTTTCAACTGTTTTTGGCAAATTTTCAATAGTATTAAAAAGTTTTTTGGCTATTATTCAATTACTTCCAAAATATTAATCGACTCTTTAAAAATGTTTAAATGATTTTTTGTTAATAAGTTTCATTCTTTGATTTTTAAAAATTTTTAATTTTTCTGAACCACCCACCCTACATATACATGTTTGTCTCTAACACCAACATTCGTTTGAATTATTAAAAAAAGAACATTACAGTGTGTGTTGGTATTGTTTTGGGATATAAAATCTTTCTTTTGGCTTAAGTTTATTTGTATATGTAGGGTGGGTGAGTGGCCACTATCCCACCCTCCAATTACAATAACATTAATGTAGATTCCTCAAAAAAAAAATAAAAACTAAAAACTGAATTTATATTCCTGAAAAACATCTGTACACACTGCAGAGTTGATTTTGCTAAACAAAATCAGTGATTGTGTTAGAATTAATTATGTATATGTAGGGTGGATGGGTAACCACTATCCCACCCTCCAATTTCAAAAACAAAAATAAAGGTTCCTCAAAAAAAATCAGGTGAAATAAAATGTTAACGTAGTTATTTAAGTTATACTCTATTTTTAATTGAATGTTAAATCAGTTAAACCCTCGCGTATGTTTTGAAAATTGGAGGGTGGGATAGAGGCCACCCACCCACCCTACATATATATAATTACTGACCACTGACACTTATTTCGTTTGCCTAAAACAACACTGCAATGTGTGTAGATGTTATTGAGGAATATAAAATCAGTTTTTAGCTTAAGTTTATTTATATATGTAGGGTGGGTGGGTGGCCACTATCCAACCCTCCAATTACAATAACATAAACGAAGGTCCCTTAAAAAAAATTACGTAAATAAAATATTGAAGTAGTAATTAAAATTATAAACACTTTTTAATTAAATTTAAAATTAGTTAAACCCTCGGGTATGTCTTAAAAATTGGAGGGTGGGATAGAGGCCACCCACCCACCCTACATATATAAAATTACTTCTAACATCATCTCTGATTTTGTTTACCTAAAACAACACTGTAGTGTGTGCAGATGTTTTCAGGAATATAAAATCAGTTTTTAGCTTTAGTTTATTTGTATATGTAGGGTGGGTGGGTGGCCACTATCCCACCCTCTAATTACAATAACATAAACGACGGTTCCTTAAATACATTTACGTAAAATAAAATATTAACGTAGTAATTTAAGTTATAATCTATTTTTAATTGAATGTTAAATCAGTTAAACCCTCGCGAATGTTTTGAAAATTGGAGGGTGGGATAGAGGCCACCCACCCACCTTACATATACAAAATTACTTCGAACACCTTCTCTGATTTTGTTTACCTAAAACAACACTGTAGTGTGTGCAGATGTTTTTCAGCAATATAAAATCCGTTTATGTCTTAAGTTTATTTATATATGTAGGGTGGGTGGGTGGCCACTATCCCACCCTTCAATCTCAAAATCATAAACAAAGGTTCCTCAAAAAAATTCAGGTGAAATAAAATATTGACGTACTAATTAAAGTTATAATTTATTATTAATTGAATTTGAAATCAGTTAAACCCTCGCGTATGTTTTGAAAATTGGAGGGTGGGATAGAGGCCACCCACCCACCCTACATATATATAATTACTGACCACTGACACTTATTTCGTTTGCCTAAAACAACACTGCAATGTGTGTAGATGTTATTGAGGAATATAAAATCAGTTTTTAGCTTAAGTTTATTTATATATGTAGGGTGGGTGGGTGGCCACTATCCAACCCTCCAATTACAATAACATAAACGAAGGTCCCTTAAAAAAATTACGTAAATAAAATATTGAAGTAGTAATTAAAATTATAAACACTTTTTAATTAAATTTAAAATTAGTTAAACCCTCGGGTATGTCTTAAAAATTGGAGGGTGGGACAGAGGCCACCCACCCACCCTACATATATAAAATTACTTCTAACATCATCTCTGATTTTGTTTACCTAAAACAACACTGTAGTGTGTGCAGATGTTTTCAGGAATATAAAATCAGTTTTTAGCTTTAGTTTATTTGTATATGTAGGGTGGGTGGGTGGCCACTATCCCACCCTCTAATTACAATAACATAAACGACGGTTCCTTAAATACATTTACGTAAAATAAAATATTAACGTAGTAATTTAAGTTATAATCTATTTTTAATTGAATGTTAAATCAGTTAAACCCTCGCGAATGTTTTGAAAATTGGAGGGTGGGATAGAGGCCACCCACCCACCTTACATATACAAAATTACTTCGAACACCTTCTCTGATTTTGTTTACCTAAAACAACACTGTAGTGTGTGCAGATGTTTTTCAGCAATATAAAATCCGTTTATGTCTTAAGTTTATTTATATATGTAGGGTGGGTGGGTGGCCACTATCCCACCCTCCAATCTCAAAATCATAAACAAAGGTTCCTCAAAAAAATTCAGGTGAAATAAAATATTGACGTACTAATTAAAGTTATAATTTATTATTAATTGAATTTGAAATCAGTTAAACCCTCGCGTATATTTTGAAAATTGGAGGGTGAGATAGAGGCCACCAACCAACCCGACATATATAAAATTACTTCTAACACCCTGGTAGATTTTCTTTACCAAAAACAACACTACAGTGTGTACAGACGTTTTTCAGGAATATAAAATCAGTTTTAGTTTAAGTTTAATTACATATGTAGGGTGGGTGGGTGGCCACTATCCCACCCTCCAATTTCTAAAAAATACGCGAGGGTTTTACTCAACTATTATTGCAATAATCAAAGTTTTAATGATTATACTCTGCGATCCTCTTTTATTTATAAACTTAAACTACTTTAATAAGATCTTGTTTGTCTCCTCTTATTATTCCTTTCAAATTGTGTTCTTCTTGATTTCCTTCTGTTTTACGTTATATAATAGGATCCTTGACTTTGCAATTAAAGTATTATCACTTTCTTCACAAATTGTTTTTATTCACTAGATGTACATTTCGAATAAAAACAATTTGTGAAGAAAGTGATAATACTTTAATTACAATTTACTGCAATAATCTTCACGTAACTTAAAAAAAATATATTTCTATCCTTGACTTTAACCTCCATAGCTGCTGTGCAAACATTTATTGATTGATTCCATTCTCTAAGTATCGTTTCTTAGAATGATCAGATTGAATAACTCGACTTGACGTTTGTCTTCTATACAGAGGCAACAGTTGCCAAATATCTTCCATCTCTAATGAAATCTCTGGAAATGATTTGTGGGGTAAATTGGAGAGACATAGCCAGTTCTAGAAGGTCCTCCCTGAAAAGGTAGGAAGAAGTAAATGAGAAGGAACGGGGCTAAGTGGAAAAGAATGGAAAGTGCACAGATCTGGAGATTATGAGGTAGGAGAAAAACAATAGAAAGGAGATATAAAAAATTTCTTCGCGGTTATTTGTACTCTTTACGTACTCGAACATTCTGACAGAAATAATAGAAATGAGGGTGAGAATTAGATGTTGATGTAAGGGTAGGAGAAGTTTTATTTTGTAAAGTAAAAAAGCAATTTGAATTGATGCTGGATGAAACAATGTTTGAAGCTGAGGTTCCAGAATAAAAAGTTGCGAGCACGCTTTTCGAATTTTTTAAATAATTTAAATGCTAACTTTAAAGAGATTCATGTTTATGACATACTTATTAGAACTTTAATCTGATTACTGAACAGAAGTTTGTGAATGAACATTAATATTCATTAATTAAAACTTTAACTTTCGTAAAAATACAGATTGCAATTTATGGATGTTAACTCTAGTTTAGTGAAGCCTCCTTTATCAGCTCTTTATCTTGAAGATAATATCGGTTTAAAAGTAGGTAGACAATGTCTTAACAAGAACAGCTATCTTACTTATTCAGTAAAAAATTGATTTTTAATTACACAAAATTTCAATTAATGAAATATTACAAATTTACAAAAACTGCGCCGTATATACGTACACAATTTTTCGGGTGGTGTGGATAGGGTGGTCTGGGTGGGGGGGGGATCAGTTCGCATTGGGGTTGTTAACACGCAGGGTTAGGACGATTTGCGTGCGCGATACGACTTTTTGATAAGGCCCCACTTGCAGAATGCATGTATATATATATATACATAGTGAAAGTTTCGGCCACCCCCGAAAAAATACGATACGCCAGAAGGGAGAGTGTATATATTTTTTCATTAGATCTAAACGAATCGATAACGAATTACTTATTGCGCGCATTTCTACGCAGAAACACAGGGAAAAGTCGGAAAATGTTTAACCTTTTTCACCTCAAATTAGCATATCACGTAAATAGAAATGCAGTTCTTTTTCAGATACGTCAATACGAAAAATAACTATTGTTATTTTTTAATAAATGTGTAAATTTCTGGTGTCAACCGTTTTTTGTGTGTATTTAAAAAAATGTATAAATGCGATTACTAGTAACAGTAGTAGTATTTGGATATTGACTAGATGTGTAAATACAGTTACTAGTAAGAGTAGTAGTAGTATGTGGATATTGGCTAGATGTGTAAATACGGTTATTAGTAGTAGTAGTATTTCGAAAGATTACAATTTTTACATAAACCCATTTTAAGCAAAATACGATGAAAGAGAAAGTAATATGATTTGACTTGATATCATTCTTTGTTTAAATTATATTCCACAGCTAGCTGGTTTTATTTTTCAAATTCCAATATCAGTAGTCTTTATATGTTAGTGTGAGAGATATTTTTAGGCAACAAATCCGCGATAAAAACGCACGTCCACCACACGGTGATGAATCACGGACCCCCGAAAGCATACATTACAATAAAACGGAAAAAAAAGAACAGGTTCAACGCACTTATTTTCGATGCACACACACACACGCATACGAACATAAATTTTGATATAGTTTTATCGCATTTGACATTCCACCGGAGGAACGGTACCCCAGTATAAATCTCGTCCAATGGTCAGAGTGTGATTTTTTCGTCATTACCCTTGAGCCTTATCGGTCATTCCAAACCGTTCGGAAAATCGGTGTACCGTTATAGATGCGTCCTGTATTAATGGAGAAATGGTGAAGAAAGGAAAGGAAAACACACGAAAACGGCGGAGAGGACATATTTTTTTTTATCAGTGATAAAAGGCCCTGTTGTAAATATGGAAAAAGTTTATCGCCACTGTGCACACACTAATACGAAAACACGGACGCGTTTATCAAACACACACGTTTTTTTTTTCTCTCACACCGTCACGGTTGTTTTATTTATTTTATTTTTCGATTGGATTCCGATGCGATTCCGGAATCAACAGTAAATCTCGATTCCGTGACGTTTCTTACAATTTACGCACCATAAACATAAACGCTATAACATAACAATAATAGTGGTCACGATATTACGTAAAATTTATTCAAATTCGGTAATTTTTCAATTCAAAATATTCATCAAAACAGAAAATATTATTTTCCTCGTTTTTTACAATTTTCAATTGTTTTTTCATAAGCTTATACATATCAATCAAGAATTTTGGATAATTTTGTCAATTGAAAATTGTCTGCAAAAATTACTTCCAACACCATCTCTGTTGTTATTACAATAAATAAATAACATTTATAATTTATCTTCATATTTCCTTAGTAGTGATGTATTAAACTTCAAACTTATTCACCTCGAACAAATCAGTTTTCTGTAACTACTTTTGGCACAAACCACATCCCAACGAGCATGATTAAATTATACAGATCAATCTAAAAAAAATTCCCCAAACGCTGGTTTCCAAAATAAAAAAATCCCAAGAATTTCAGACATTGTTTCGTGCGTCTCGTGTAATTTACTAGGTCCTGTCCGTATGTCCCATTATATATCATTTCTATCGATCTCGTGCTGTTGTGTTGTAGGCAAAAATGACGCACACACACACACACATACACGCGTACACGCGCAAACACAAACACACGTTGTTGCGTGTCATTGTACCGAAAAGCCGAAACGAGCCGAAATATGGCATAAAATGGCCCCACGTGCAACGGCCTCCTTAAAATTCCGCTTTTAATATTAAACGCGGGAGGGACCCGCGAGGGGCATGCGTGCGGCGCGGGGGGGCGAAGGGCGGCGAGAACGCTATTTGGGAATTTTCGGACGGCACGGTAATTATTTGTCATTCGGTAATAATAATGCCCTTAGGCAGAGACATCTAATGTGGAGTGGTGGAGACGCCCAGTCCTCACAATGTTGCGTGTCACCGTCAATCTTTGATTGCCCTCTATCAGCCCCCACCACCCCACAAACTCGCGTCATCGGCGAAATGTTAATAGCGAGATGGGTTTTTTTTCTGAAAGTAATCAAATTGCGGTTCGAATCGTTAAATTACTGAGGAAATTAAATGCAATCGATTTTAAAGCTACAGACCAAAAGTTGACAACTTGTAATGACTATAAAAAAACAAAAACCCTATAAGAAAACTCAATTTATAACTAAACAATTGATACTATTACAATACATTCTGTTCTGACCACAAGTAACCTGTTATATATTATTTGATATATGTAATCTATCACTGACATTTGTCATTTATTATCTGTTATTTATTTATTATTTGTCAATTGACATATGTCATCACTTGTAATTCGTCAACTATTAGATGTCAACAGGAGAATATTATTAATACAATGTGCAAAACTTCTTGAATCTATGACTTTAAAGTTAACGCTAATATAATACTTTATGTTCCTGGTCATACATCAAATTCAGTAAATTGTCACCTCCCATTTGTCACCTGTCATTTGTTTTATTTTATCGTTCATCTGCCATTTGTTATTCGTCATTAGTTATTGACGACTTGTCATTTATAATTACGCTTCGAAAAAAAAACAAATCTACTGGCCTTTATTTTAAGATAATATTGAATTTTACAATAAACAGATATACAGAAAATGTCGAAAAATTAAATGTTTCTGCTTAAACCCAATAGATCCAAGTAATTTTGAGACAACAATATAAAAGGATTAATCATTTATTAAATTATCTATTATATCCATCTGACTTACCTACCAGTAATCTGTTATATGCCATCTGTCACCTGTCATTTATCACCTGTCACATATTATTTGTCATTTGTCAACGTATTTTTTTTTAAATTCTGAAAAAATCTAATCTCCTTTCTACTTTCATCTGCTTTTTATCATGTGTCAAAAAACAACCTAGTAGCTTTGTACTGTCATCTGCAATTGCCATCTCAACTGTCATGCATAAAGAGTGGCATATCATTTTAAAAATTCTGAAAAAATCTAATATTGTTTCTGCTGTCATTATTTTATGTCGAAAAACAGTCCATTAGTTTTATACTGTCACCTGTCATTTGTCATCAATCATTTGCCATCTGTCATCTCATATAGATAGAGTGGCATATCTAAAAATTCTAAAAAGAAATCTATCGTTTCTGGTGTCATATGCCATTTATCATTTGTTAAAAACGAGCTCATTAGCTTTTCACTGTCATCTGACCTCTATCACCTGTCATCTTTCATCTGTCACTTGTCATCTTTTATCTCAACTGTCATACATAAAAAGCATAAAGCATATTTTCTAAAAAATCTAATATCCTTTCTGCTATCATCTTGCATTTATCATGATATATAAAACCTATTAGATTTTTACTGTCATTCGTCATCTAAGACCTATCATCTGTCATCTGTCACTTGTCAATTGTCATCTGTCATTTTAACTGCCATACATAAGAAGTAAAATGTTTTCTAAAAATTCAAAAAATATTCACCTGCCATTTATTATGTGTTAAAAAAACAGTGTATTAGCTTTATTTGTCATCTGTCACAAAGAGTAAAATATTTTCTAAAAAAAAAATCTAAAAACATTTGAATAAAACACGATAACTTTGTTTGTATAACTTGAAAACTTTTTATTGTGACTAGTTTCGACAAATTTAGCTTGTCATTATCAAACACATCCACTATGTGTTTGATAATGACAAGCTAAATTTGTCGAAACTAGTCACAATAAAAAGTTTTCAAGTTATACAAACAAAGTTATCGTGTTTTATTCAATTTACAAAAATGTATAACGAAGTAGAAGCCTCCAACATATATAACATAAAAACATTTAATATCGCAACTGCTGTAATCTACCATTTATAATGTGTTGAAAAATAACCTATTAGATTTATACTGTCATCTGTCACCTGTCATCTGTCATCTCAACTGTTATATATAAAGAGTGGAATGTTTTCTTAAATTTCTAAAAAAAAATCTAACATTGTTTTTACTATCATCTGCCATTTATCATTTGTTAAAAATCAGCCTATTGACTTTTTACTATCATCTGCAACCTGTCATCCGCCAACCATCATCTACCATCTACCATCTACGTCATTTGTCATCTCATCTGCCTTTACATAAATAGTGGATTTTTTTAAATTCTGAAAAATATCTAATATCACTTTTGCTGACATCTGAAATGTAAAAAAAACAACATATTAGCTTTTTACTGACATTTGTTTTGTATCAACTGTCATTGGTCATCTGTAATCTCAACTGTCATACATAGAAAGCGGCATATATTCTAAAAAATCTAATATCGTTTCTGCTGTCATTTATCATGTGTCAAAAAATAAACTATTGCTTTTAACTGTCATCTGTCATATTTTATGAAAATTCTAAAAAAATCTGCTGTCATCTGGCATTTATTATGTCGAAAAAAACCTATTAGATTTTTACTGTCATCCATCATCTATAACCTATCATCTGTCATTTGGCATCTGTCAGTTTTTATCTGTCATACATAAAAAGAAAAATGTTTTCTAAAAATTCGAAAAATATCTAATATCGTTTCTACTGTCATTTGCCATTTATCATATGTTTAAAAATAGCCTATTGACTTTTTACTGTCATCTGTCATCTTCCATCTATTATCTGTCATTTATCATTTGTCATCTCAACTGCCTTTACATTAATAGTGAAAAAATATCGTTTCTGTTGACATTGTCATGTGACAATAAACAACCTATTAGCTTTTTACTGCCATTTGTTATCCGCAACCACCTGTCATACTAACTGTTATAAATTTAGAGTGTCAACTTTTTAAATCTAAAAAAACCTTCTCCTCTATCATCTGCCATTTGTCATGTGTCAAAAAGCTATCAGCTTTTTACTGTCACCTGGCATCTTTCATTTGTTATCTTTAACTGTCATACATAAGGAGAAGAATATTTTTTAAAAATTCTTTCTTTTATCGTTTCTTTTCCCATCTTCTATTTCTCATGTGTCAAAAAAACAACACATAAACTATTTATTCACCTGTCATCTGTCATTTTTCTCATTTATCATGTGTCAATTGACATATATAAAGAGTGGAACATTTTCTAAATATTCTGAAAAATATCTAATACCGGTTTTGTTGAAATCTGGTATGTGCCAAAATCCAATCTATTAGGTTTTTACTGTCATTTGCTATCTGTCACCTGTTATAGTAGTAGTAGTAGTGTTTTTAGCTATCAACTACGTGGTCCTTCCGCCATGTGTCATTTGTGTATTTGAGTGTGTTACCTGTTATATTAACTGTTATAAATTAGGAGTAACATGGTTTTTAAAAATTCTGAAAAAATCTAACATCTTTTCTGCTATCATCTTCCATTTATCATGTGTTAAAAATCAAATTATTAACTTGTTACTGAAATCTATCACCTGTTATCTATCATCTATCATCTGGCATCTGTCATTTGTCATCTTAAATGTCATTCATAAGGAGTTGAATATTTTCTAAAATTTCTCAAAAAATCGCTTCTTTTGCCATCTGTTATTGTAAAAAATCAGCATAATAACTTTTTACTGTCATCTGTTAACTGTCATCTGTCATTTATCATTAGTCATCTGTCATCTCAACTGTCATACATAAAGAGTGAAGTAGTTTCTACAACTTCTGAAAAATATCTAAATATCGTTTCTGTTGATATCTACCATGTGCCAAAAAACAATGTAAGTATTAGCTTTTTACTGCCATTTGTCATTTGTCATCTGTCATCTATCATGTTCTTTTTAATTCTGAAAAAATCTAATACCTTTTCCGCTGTCATTTATCATCTGTCAAAATACAACTTATTAGCTTTTTACTGACGTCTATCACTTGTTATCTGTCTTCTGTCGTCTGGCATCGGTCATTTTTATTCTAAACTGTTATACATAAACAGAAGAATATTTTCTAAAAATTCTCAAAAAATCTAATATCGTTTCTGTTTCCATCTGTTATTTTCAAAAATCAGCATATTAATTTTTACTGTTATCTGTCAACTGTTAACTATCATCTGTCACCTGTCATTTATCATTTGTCATCTGTCATCTCAACTGTCATATACAAAGAGTTTCTGTTGATATCTACCATGTGCAAAATACAACCTAATATCGTTTCTATTGTCATCTGTCATTTAGCATGTGTTAAACAGCCTATTGGCATTTTACTGACATCTGTCATCTATCATCTGCTCTCTTTCATCTGTCATCTGTCATCTGCCATCTGTCATTTGTCATCTGAAGTGCCTTTACATAAATGGTGAAATACTTTCTAAAAATTATGAAAAATATTTAATATTGTTTCTGTTGACATCTGGCGTGTTCCAAAAATCAACTTATTATCTTTTTACTGTCATTCGCCATCTGTCACCTGTAATATTAACTGTAACCATCTGTTATTTCTCATGTGTTAAAAACCAACATATTAACTTTTTACGGTCATTTGTCACGTGTCGCTGCCATCTGTCAACTAAACTGACATATATAAGGAGTGAAATATTTCTATTAGGTTTTTTTACTGTCATTTGTCACCTGTCACCTGTCATATTAATAAACAAAGAGTGGATTGGTTTTTAAAAATTCTGAAAAAAATCTAATACATTTTGTGCTATCAACTGCCATTTATCATGTGTCAAAAATCAACCCATTAGCTTTACAGGACACAGATAACATTACTGTGACCTGTTATATGTTATCTGTCATTTGTCATCTAAACTGTCATACATAGGAAGACATTTTTTTATAAAAATTCTAATATCTATTATTTTTAAAAAACAATATATTAAATAGTTACAGTGACCTATCATCGGTTGCCTGTAATCTGTCACATGTCATTCGTCATTTGTCACCTGTCATCTAAACTGACATACATAAATAGTGGAGCATTTTCTAAAAATTCTGAAAAATATCTAATATCGTTTCTGTTGATATCTACTACGTACAAAAAACAATCTATTAGATTTTTACTGCCATTTGTCATCTGTCACCTGTCATTTTGCATCTATCATACATATAGATTGGCATATTTTCTAAATAAATTCTGGAAAAATGTAATATTTTTTCTTCTGTCATCTGCAAATCATGTGTCACTGTCATCTATCACCTGTCATCTCAACTGTCATATTTTCTAAAAATATCTAACATCGCTTCTGCTATCGTCTGAATTTTTATCATGTGTCAAATAACAAACTATCATTTTTTTACTGTCACCTGTCACCTGTCACATGTCACCTGTCATCTGGCATTCGTCATCTGTCATCTCAACTGACATAAATAAAAAATTTATCATGTATCACTGTCATTTATCACCTGTCATCTCAACTATCATATATTTCATCTGTCAGTCATCATCTATCATCTGCTATCTACGCTGTCATCTATCATTTGTCATCGTAACTGCCTTATGAAAAATATTTAATATCGTTTCTGATGACAACTGGAATGTGCAAAAAAACAATCTATTAGATTTTTACTGTCATCTGTTACCTGTCATATTAACTGTTATAAATTAAGAGTTGCCATATATTTTATGTGTCAAAGATCAACCTATTAGCTTTTACTGTCATCTGTCAACTGTTATATGTCATGTGTTTGTTGGCATTTGTTATTTATCATCTAAACTGTTAATAAATTTAAAAATACGAAAACATTTCGTGAATCTACAACAATGAGTCTTACTAAGACTACAAAACAAATTAATTTGAAACAACTACTTCTCTAGCTAATACTTCGACAGACATTGAATAATACAAATTAATTTGCGTGTTACAAATAGTACAACTATTAAAGCAACACTAATTTGAATGAAATTATTTCTGTTGAATAAACTAATAAATGATAAAATGTACTTTAGATTGTTTAAATGTAACTATAACATGAAAAATTATGAAAAATGAATTTTAAACTGATTTCATTAAATTAAATTAGCAAAAGCAATTAAAAAATCTAACATTCAAGTTTATAATCATCTGCAGACACGTGTTTCGAACTTTCGCTCTCTTCAGTACAGCTTTATTATAAAATTGATTTTAAATACAAATAAAAACACTTACTAAAATAAATATAATGAAATATGATAATAAATATTATGAAATATAAATAACTTACTCAGATATGTACGGCAACTGACACATAAAGAGTGGAATATTTTCTAAAAACTCTGAAAAATATCGTATCTATTACGTTTTTACTGAATTTGTCGTCTGTCACCTGTTATATTAACTGTTATAAATTAAGAGTAGTATGATTTTTTTTAAATTCTAAAACAATCTAATATATTAACTTGTTACTGACATCTATCACCTGTTATCTGTCATCTATCACCTGTTATCTGTCATCTAGCATCTGTCATTTGTCATCTTAACTGTCATACATAAGGAGATTAATATTTTCTCAAAAAATCTATTATCATTTCTGCTGCCATCTGTTATTGCCAAAAATCAGCATACTAACTTTTTACTGTCATCTGTCAACTGTCAATTTTAATTTGTCATTTGTCATCTGTCATCTGAACTGTCATACATAAAGAGTGAAATATATTTTCTACAATTTTTGAAAAATATCTAATAATCGTTTCTGTTTATATCTACCATGTGCCAAAAAAAAAACACCGTATTATCTTTTTACTGCCATTTGTCATTTGTTATAGTTTTTAAAAATTCTGAAAAAATCTAATATCTTTTCTGCTGCCATCTGCCATTTATTATGTGTTAAAAATCAACTTATTAGCTTTTGACTGACATATATCAGCTGTTATCATAGATAAGGAGGAAAATATTTTCTAAAAATTCTCAAAAAATCTAATATCGTTTCTGCTGCCGTCCTTTTCGTCAAAAATCAGTGTATTAACTTTTTACTGTCATCTATCAACTCTCACTTATCATCTGCCATTTGTCATTAGTCATATGTCATCTCAACTGTCATACATAAAGATGGCATATTTTCTAAAAAAAAAACCTAAAAAAACTAATATCCTTTCTGCAATTTAACATGTGCCATTGTCATCTATCACCTGCCATCTCAACTGCCATACATGGAGTAGAGTGGAACATTTTCTAAAAATATAACATCGTTTCTACTATCATTTGCATTATTACCATGTGTCAGAAATCAAACGATCATCTTTTTACTGTTATTTGTTACCTGTCATCTGTCATTTGCCATCTGTCATCTCAACTGACATACATCAAGAGTTGAATAATTTCTAAAATTTCTAAAAATATTCAATATCGTTTTACTGACATCTGCCGCCTGTCAACTGCCATCTGTCATCTGTCATTTGTCATCTAAGCTGACTTGACATAAATAGTGGAATATTTACTAAAAATTCTGAAAATATTTAATATCGTTCTGTTCACATCTGAAAAAATCTAATATCTTTTTTGGTGTCATCTGCAATTTATCATGTGTCACTGTCCTCTATCATTTGTCATCTATGGAGTAGAGTGGAATATCTTTAAAAATATCTAACATCGTTTCTGTCGTCATCTGCATTTTTATTATGTGTCAAAAAACAAACCATTATCTTTATACTGTCATCTGTCACCTGTTACCTATCATCTATTATTTGTCATCTGTCACCTTAACTGACATACATAAAGAAGGGAAACATTTCTAAAATTTCTAAAAAAAAATTAATATCGTTTCTACTGTCATCAACAATTTATCGTGTGCCAAAAAAATAACCTATTGGCTTTTTACTATCATTTGTCATCTGTCGACTCAATTGTCATACATAAAGAGTTGCATATTTTCTAAAATTCTGAAAAATATTTTCTGCTGTCATCTGCAATTTCTTATGTGTCAAAAAACAACCTATTCGATTTTCACTACCTTCTATCACCTGTCATGTCAACTGTCATATAAGGAGTGGAGTATGATATTTTCTAAAAATAGCAAACATCGTTTTTGCTGTTAATTGCATTTTTATAATGTCAAAAGACAAACTAACATCTTTTTACTGTCATCTGTCACCTTTCACCTGTCATCAGATATTTGTCATTTGCCCTCTGTCATCTCAATAATTTTTGACATTTCTAAAAATATTTAATATAATTCCTGTCATTTGCCATTTATCATGTATTAAAAAATAGCCTATTGGCTTTTTACTGTCATCTACTATCTGTCATCTTTCATCTGTCGTCTGCCATCTACTTTCTGTCATCTGTCATCTTTCATCTGTCGTCTGTCATCTACTATCTGTCATCTATAATTTATCATCTCAATTGCCTTTACATAAATGGTAGAATATTTTCTAAAAATTATTAAAAATATTTAATATCGTTTCTAATGACATCTGGCATGTGCCAAAAAAGAATCTATTAGATTTTTACTGCCATTTTTCCTCTATTAGCTGTCATATTCAATTATAAATTAAGAGTGGCATGGTTTTTAAAAATTATAAAAAATCTAATATCTTTTCTGCTCATCTGCCATTTATTATATTTCGATATTTTCTAAAAATACTGAGAAAATCTAATATCGTTTCTGTTGCCATCTGTTATTTATCGAGTGTCAAAAAACAACATATTAGCTTTTTACTGTCATCTGTCACCTTTTACCTTACACCTGTCATCTGTCATCTCAACTGGCAATCATAAAGAGGGGAATAATTACCAAAATTTCTAAAAATAATCAATATCGTTTCTACTATCATCATGCTATTTATCTTGTGTTAAAAAACAACCAATTGGCTTTACTGCCATCTGTTATCCGTTATCTGTCATTAATCATTTGTCATCTCAATTGCCTTTATATAAATAGTGGAGTTTTTTCTAAAAATTCTGAAAAACATCTATTATTTCTGTTGACATCTGTCATATGACATAATATATATTAGCTTTTTACTGTCATCTATCACCTGTCATTTGCCATCTGTCGACTCAATTGTCATACATAAAGAGTGCCACATTTTCTAAAAATGCTAAAAATATAATATTTTCTACTATCATATGCCATTTAACATTTGTCAAAAAACGATTTAGTAGCTTTTCACTGTCATCTCAATTGTCATACGTAGAGTAGGGTTTCAAAAATTCTAAAAATATTTAACATTTCTGCAGTTATCCGCTATTTATCATCTGCCATCTGTCATTTATAATTATCATCTCAACTGCCATTAAATATGTAGTGGAATATTTTGTAAAAATCTCAACTGTCATAAATAATGAGCATATTTTGTAAATAAAAACGAAACAATCTTATACCTTTTCTGCTGTCATCCTATTAGCGTTTTTACTATCATCTATCTTTTGTCATCTGTCACCTTTTATCTTAAAAATATTCCACATTTTTAAAAATTAGAAAAAAATAACCCATTAGCTTTTTATTGTCATTTGTCAACTGTCATCTGCCATTTATCATGTGTTAAAAAACAACTTATCAGATGTTTACTGTCATTTGTCTTCGGTCATTTGTCATTTGTCGTTTGTCATTTGTCATCTGTTTTAAATAAATAATGTAATATTTTCTGGACATTCTAAAAAAAGTTTAATATCGTTTTAGTTGTCATCTGGCAGCAACCTATTAGCTTTTTCTGCCATTTGCCATTTGTCATCTGTATCCACAATTTGTCAACTCTCATTTGTCATCTCAAATGTTATTACATAAAAAGTGGAATATTTTCTAAAAATTGTAAAAAAGGTGTTATATTGTTTTTGCTGTCATCTGTTACGTGCAAAAAAAAATTATTAATTTTTTACCGCCATCTACCATTTATCATCTATTATGCGTAGACACTGAAGCTTTTTTTAATATGCTTCAAAAATATTTTTACATGTTTATAAATCTGATTTAATCATACTTTTTTGCTTCATCAGAGACACTAACCGGTTTAGCTAGGTAGACGATTCCTCTTCGAGAGTTTCAAGTTTATAATAAATATTGCTGAAATGTTAATGAGATGAATTTATTGGATACATCAGCACTTAACCCCTTCACGCGTTTATGCTAATAGGTGATCTTCTCGTGCGACTTTTAACCCCTATGTGCACGCGATTCTTGCATATGCAAATCGTAACGCCACTGCCACTTTAAAACCACCTTTAAAAATTCCATGATTTATTCATCGCGTATAATTTAAGAGTAATGGTATTAAATGGAAAAATAAGGGGAAGAACAGGTGCTGAAACGGGATGAGAGGTAAATCGTCTGTTATTCATTACATAATTGAATTTAATAATTTTTTAGATAATAAAATTACTAATTTAGAAAAACAAAATTTTCTTCTTCAGTAGTAATATTTTTTTATTATCAAATAAGCCACAGATAATATCAATTAAGGCAAATAATTGATTAATGGTTGAGGCGTTCACTTCGTGATACATCTTGAATATTTAAATAAAGTATAACTCATTTTGTTGATATCACACTATTTATTTAAAAAATGACTCGAGTTTCGATCAACAGCTGATCAAAAAAGTGAGTTTTACTTTATTTAAATAAGGCAAATAAGGAACTACTTTCTTATAAGGTACAAATCGATCTACACTGGTCTATAAATGTTAATGAAAGGAATACCATCAATATTATATATAAGTTATTGTTATTGTCATTATTTTTATTATTATACAATATTATTTAAACACTAAATAAGATCTACATCGTGTATGTTATGAGCACTTGGTTAAACTTTCCTCAATACAATCGAATATTTATAAATCGAATTTCCACGTTGCGTTTTCGGGTCGTAATAAAAGGGTCCTCTGCAATTACCCTCACCCCCGCCGGCACCCTCGCGCCCAGTTATTTGTATTGTGTACGACGGATACTATTTTGGTGCTATTAATATTTGAAAGGGATATTAATGAAACCGATAGCGAAGGACCGCGTTCATTATTAGTTGATACGTGAAAACGTACAAAAAAAAAAATTGTCCCACGCACATTAAAATTTCCAGCGTCTGAAAATATCAACGGCGAATGCAAATTTATGTAAATCGTCGGTTATTTTTATTTCGGAACGTCTGTTAATAGACATGGTATTTGTATACGTGATTGTTTGTTACCGAATTGTCTTAAAATGTGTTTTTGGTTTGAAATTTGAAGTGCGTTAATTTGAATGATAGATTTTTTTCCTTAGTTTTTAATGAAATTTTAATTAAAAAGGGTAAATGAAAATAATTTTAAGTTTTTATACCACTATTTATTGTATAATATAAACAAACAAAGTTTACAATATATTATCAATTTTGACACAACTATAGTTTCGACCTTTGCAGGTCATTATCAATTATGTCAAAATTGATAATATATTGTAAACTTTGTTTGTGTATATTATACAATAAATAGTGGTATAAAAACTTAAAAATTATTTTCATTTACCCTTTTTAAAATGAACTTCCACATAATAACCACTATCCCACCCTCCAATCATTGTAACATAAAACTAGGGTTCCTCAAATAAAAACTGCATGAAATAAAATTTAATAAATAATTTATAAATCTTCTCGCACAGTAAAACATTCTAGAAAGTTTACTTAATCTTGTGGAATTTCTATATGTGAAATCGTGTTTTTATGACGTAATAATTGGAAGGTTGGATAGTGGCCACCCACCCACCCTATATATTTATTTAAACTTTAACTAAAACACTGTTTTAAATTTACTGAACATCATCAGCAGAAGTGATGTAATTTTCTTTTAGTATTTCAGAAATTGGTGGGTTGGTTATAGGCCACCTACTCACCCTATAAATGCATAGTAATTACAATCACTTAAACTGTTTTGATTTCTAAAAGAAATGAAGCAGAGTTGTTGTTGATGATGTTCAAGAATTTCAACACTGTGTTTGAACTTAAGTTTAAATGTATATGTAGGATGGGTGGGTGGCCACTATCCCACCCTACAATTAATATAACATAAAACTAGGGTTTCTCAAATAAAAACTGCATGAAATAAAATATAATAAATAATTTATAAATCTTCTCGTACAATAAAACGTTCTGGAAAGTTTATTTGATCTTGTAGAATTTTTACATCGGAAGTCATTGTTTTATGACGTAGAAATTGGAGGGTGGGATAGTGGCCACCCACCCACCCTACATATATATTGCAACTTCAACTGAAACATTGCTTTAATGTATTGAACATATCTGCAGTAAGTTTGCTTTTATTTTTTGAAAATTTCAACAGCTGATGTGATGTAATTTTCTTTTAATATTTCAGATATTAGTGGGTTGGTTATGGGCCACCCATTCACCCTATCACCCTATAAGTGCATAGTAATTACAATCACTTAAACTGTTTTGATTTCAAAAAAAATTACAACAGAGTTGTCGATGATGTTCAGGAATTTCAACACAGTGTTTGAATTTAAGTTTAAATATAATTACAATCACTGAAACTATTTTGATTTCTAAAAACTATAAAGCAGATTTGTTGTTGATGATGTTCAGGAATTTCAACACAATGTTTGGACTTAAGTTTTAATGTATATGTAGGGTGGGTGGGTGGCCACTATCCCACCCTCTAATTAATATGACATAAAACAAGGGTTTCTCAAATAAAAGCTGCATAAAATAGGATATAATAAACAATTTATAAATCTTCTCGCGCAGTAAAATTTTCTGGAAAGTTTACTTGATGTTGTAAAATTTTTACACCAGAAATCATGGTTTTATGACATAGAAATTGGAGGGTGGGATAGTGGCCACCCACCCACCCTACATATATATTTAAACTTCAACTGAAACATTGCTTTAAATGTATTGAACATCATCTGCAGTAAGTTTGCTTTTATTTTTTGAAAATCTCAACAGCAGAAGTGATGTAATTTTCTTTTTATATTCCAGGGATTGGTGAGTTGGTTATATGCTACCCACTAACCCTACAAATGCATAATAATTACATTCACTTAAATTATTTTGATTTTTATATAAAATAAAGTTGTTGATGTTGATGTTCAGGAATTTCAACACAGTGTTTGAACTTAAGTTTAAATGTATATGTAGGGTGGGTGGGTGGCCACTATCTCACCCTCCAATTATTATAACATAAAACTAGGGTTTCTAAAATAAAAACTGCATGAAATAAAATATAATAAATAATTTATAAATCTTCTCGTACAGTAAAACATTTTGGAAAGTTTACTTCATTTTATAGAATTTCTACATGAGAAATCGTGGTTTTATGATGTATTAATTGGTGGGTGGGATAGTGGCCACCCATCCACCCTACATATGTATTTAAATTTTAACTGAAACATTGTTTTAAATTTATTGAAAATCTTCAGCAGTAACTTTGCTTTTATTTTTAAAAATCTCAACAGCAGAAGTGATGTATGTAATTTTCCTTTAATATTTCTGGGATTGGTGGGTTGGTTTTTGGCCACCCACTCACCCTATCACCCTATAAGTGCATAGTAATTACTATCACTTAAACTGTTTTGATTTCTAAAAAAATTACAACAGAGTTGTTGATGATGTTCAGGAATTTCAACACAGTGTTTGAATTTGAGTTTAAATGTATATGTAGGGTGGGTGGGTGGCCACTATCCCACCCTCGAATTGTTATAACATAAAACAAGGGTTTCTCAAATTAAAATTGCATGAAATAAAATATAGCAAATAATTCATAAATCTTCTCGTACAGTAAAACATTCTAGAAAGTTTACTTGAGCTTGTAGAATTTTTACATCGGAAATCATGGTTTTATGACGTAGTAAATGGAGGGTGGGATAGTGGCCACCCACCCACCCTACATATATATTAAAACTTCAACCGAAACATTGCTTTAAATGTATTGAACATCATCTGCAGTAAGTCTGCTGATATTTTTTGAAAATCCCAACAGCAGAAGTGATGTAATTTTCTTTTAATATTCCAGGGATTGGTGGGTTGATCATAGAACACCCACCCACCCTTCTTACAAAAGCATAGTAATTACAATCATTTAAAATATTTTGATTTCTAAAAGAAATAAAGCAAAGTTGTAATTGATGATATTCAGGAATTTCAGCACAGTGTTTGAACTTAAGTTTAAATGTATATGTAGGGTGGGTGGGTGGCCACTATCACACCCTCCAATTATTATAACATAAAACTAGGGTCCCTCAAATAAAAACTCCATGAAATAAAATATAATAAATAATTTATAAATCTTCTCGCACAATAAAACGTTCTGGCAAGTTTATTTGATCTTGTAGAATTTTTACATCGGAAATCATGGTTTTATGACGTAGTAATTGGAGGGTGGGATAGTGGCCACCCACCCACCCTACATGTTTATTTAAACTTTAAGTAAAACACTGTTTTAAATTAACTGAAGATCATCAGCAGTATATTCGCTTTTATTTTTGAAAATCCCAACAGCAGAAGCGATCTAATTTATTTTAATACTCCAGGGATTGGTGGGTTGGTTATAGGTTACCCACCCACCTTATAAATATATATTAATTACAATCACTTAAACTATTTTGATTTCTAAGAGAAATAAAGCAGAGTTGTTATTGATAATGTTCAGGAATTTCAACTCAGTGTTTAAATTTGAGTTTAAATGTATATGTAGGGTGGGTGGGTGGCCACTATCCCACCCTCGAATGGTTATAACGTAAAACAAGGGTTTCTCAAATAAAAATTGCATGAAATAAAATATAGCAAATAATTTATAAATCTTCTCGTACAGTAAAACATTCTGGAAAGTTTACTTGAGCTTGTAGAATGTTTACATCAGAAATCATGGTTTTATGATGTAGTAATTGGAGGGTGGGATAGTGGCCACCCACCCACCCTACATATGAATTTAAATTTTAACTGAAACATTGTTTTAAATTTATTGAAAATCTTCAGCAATAACTTTGCTTTTATTTTTGAAAATCTCAACAGCAGAAGTGATGTAATTTTCTTTTAATATTTCAGGGATTGGTGGGTTGGTTTCTGACCACCCATTCACCCTATCACCCTATAAGTGCATAGTAATTACAATCACTTAAACTGTTTTGATTTATATAAAAATTAAGCAGAGTTGTTGTTGATAATGTTCAGGAATTTCAATACAGTGTTTGAACTTCAATTTAAATGTATATGTAGGGTGGGTGGGTGGCCACTATCCCACCCTCCAATCATTAAAACATAAAACTAGGGTTTCTCAAGTAAAAATTGCACGAAATATTAATGGGATTTTTTATTTGTGAAATTGGTATATTGAATTTGTATTGTTTTTATTGTTCTTATCATACTATTGTATACTTGCAATCGATTTTACGTTTTATAAGTATGTAACGTTATTATGTCATACAGTTTTTGTGTGCTTTGAATTGTTTTAATCATGCTCTTTTTACAAATAAAATACTCAAATGTTTTTGATGCTTACAAATAAAGGATTGTAAAAAATTGGTCAAATTATAGAGGTTTTTTATTGTTCCCATTTTCATAGATATTTATGTTATGTTTTTTTTTATATTGCATGTCATTACTTCAAGGATATACTGATTGTGTATGATTTTTTTGTTTTGTTTATATTTTGGCAACCATATTTATCTTATAACCTGTTGCAGATATTTTCAGGAAGATTAAGGAAAATGTATTTGCTTTATAGATTAGTGATTTATAGTATGATGAATAGATTGTTGTTATTATCGGTAGGGGAAAAATAGTGTGCGGAATATGTAATGCATATCGATGTGGGGAATAATCGTGAGGTGAAATCAGCGGCGCGTGGGCGGCGGACGGACGGGCGGGGGTGGTGGTTTTGTGCAAGTGCACGTGTGCTATATGTGGTTGTTGCAAAAAGGGGTGTGTGGTCGCGGTGTCGGAAAGGGTGTGTTTTGGCCTGACAGGCGCATAAGTTGACCTATCAACCGGCGATAAACTAATATTTTCGCCCGTCCATCGTCCATCCGCGCATGTTGCCCGATTATTAATTCATTCCATCGTGGAACGAAACGCTCTTGTACACTAGCGGGTAGTCCGTTTTTCGGGGGGGGTGCGAGGGGCCCACGAATTTCGAGTAGTGTGAAGAACCCCAAGAAATGTCGTGTGTGGTTTTGTGGCCAAGGCCAACCACTAGCTGCATTTTATAGCGCTTCCTTAATACCCAGCGTACGCACTATTATGTAATAATCTGTTTAGGGCCCCCCTTTTCACGTTGAAATGGGGAAAAATTTTTTCGCACGATAATTCACGATAGGAAAATTTCACCTCGACACGAAGGGACGGGTTGCGAGAGGGAAAGGGTAGGGATATGGTGACGGTGATGGTGCGTTTTCATATTAAAAAAAAAAAAGGCCTAGACGTCGTAGACGATCGCGCGCGCGGAGAGTGGGACAGAAAGCGAGATAGAAAGCGTTTGTCTATTTTCTAGGACCAGACACCTTACCCTGCAGTACCCCCACCACCGGTGGCTAGATGATGATATCCCGCTGCACCCCCGCTAGTTGCGTGATACAAACCCCCACTAAATGCGGGGTTTCGATAAACATTTTTCAGAATTCGTGCGGGCGTTTTGATGAAAAGTTGTGTGCGTGTAAAAAGTGCGCGCACAGTGCGTGCATTTCGGAACAGTCAGTCGCATTTTAGATAGCAGTTCACTTGCATTGCCCAAAAATTCCTCCTCCTCGAGGTGCAGACAAACGGAGGCCGTGCATGTACTTACTCAGACGTTATCGAATTAGTACAAATACAGTTCCGTAGACGCGATTTTTTTAATTTTTGATCAATATTTGGACTATACTTAAAACAGTTTGCGGTTATTTATTTATTATTTTTCTCACGAAATTCTTCGATCGCCAGTGCAAATGGTTGTTTAAAGTGCATCCCGATTCGCGAGTTTCGCCGAGTTTTCCAAAAGCACGGTAAGTTTTTTTTTTGTTTTTGTTTTCACGCATTCGTTTTGTGCATTTGGTGAATTAGAAGGAGTTAAAGTGAACAAACGCGCTTTCTCGCGACACGTCGACACCGCGGATGCACCATTATGCAAGCGACCTAGTCAAATTTTCTAAATAATTTATCAATTTAAAAAAAAAATATGCCAAATAACTTGATTTTGATCGCGAATTAAAAAAACTCATGTCTTATTAAAAAAATAATTCATTAATTTCCTTTTTTAAAATGGATGATTTAAGTGTTAATTAAATAAAATAGAAAAAAATTTATTTAAAAAAAGTGTGAGCGTTTTGTGTATTAGTTTATAATTAATTGCGTACATTAAAGGAAATCGAATTTTAGCAAATTTTGGATTACGTTAATAATTATTTTTATTAGCGTAATCCAAAATTGCCACAAATATTAACGAGGAAAATGTCTTTATTAATTACAATTATACTTAAGCCAACTTGATTTTGGTCGTGAATGAAAAACGCTTATAATTCCATTCCCTTCTTAATTAAAAATGAATAATATATCAATTCCCTGTATTAAAACATCCCCAGTGTTAATTAAAATAAAGAAATTAAATTTTTATTTATCGTATTTAAAAAAAAACAAATGAGAAATTCGCGTTTTTCTTTTAATCAAAGCTTTAATTTAATAGCTGACGTTAAAGTGAAATCTGGCTATGAAAATAAATTGTATAAATTTAGAATTACATTTAATTAAAAAAATAAATATCAATATCAAATAATTTGCTTACGCCTAAGTGAAATCAAATTGAGGAAATAAATTGCAACCATTTTGAATTATATTGATTTTATTTGTTTAAATAAAGCCGAAAATATTAAGCCTTATTTTGAAAACTTGTTTATAAAAATGTTCAATACTATTTATAGTTTTAAAATCATTTTTTAAATATAATTAAGTCAAATTTGTTGTCTCCATTTTTAGAATACGGCTAAACTATTTAATTATGTCCAAAAAATACAATTGCTACATATGCTAATTTAAAAAAAGTTTATTGTAATAAAAAAAAAGATACAATAAATTTTATCTATAAACAATGAATAATTGTTGTGAATTTCTTTGAAGCTCCTTTTAAATTATACACGAATAAATATATTCCAAATACAAGTTATGAATTGCGTAGGAATTTTGAGATTTCTAATTGGAAAAGGTCTGAATTTTAAAAACCACCGATTTATTTTTCTTTTAAACAAAACAAAAACATGTTTATATAAAAAACGTAATTAATTACGAGCAAACTTTAAGATTTAGAATAAAAAACTATGTGAATTTTAAGAATAATGTTTTTTTTTTCTAAAATGTCTAATTAGAACAAATAATATTGTCTTAAACAATAAATCTATATTATGTGCAAATTAAAATGTTTAAAGTCAACTATCTTTTGTTGAATATTTTCGAAATTTTGCCTGTGATTTTTGCGGTTGAAGTTTTTTAGTTTTAATAAATTTATCTGTAATTTTTGCGGCATCTGTAATTCTGTTACAAATAAAAATCAATAAGAGATAAATGTAATACATTGAGAAGGTCAAACAATTGTATTTGTTTTTATTTTTAGCAATTGTTTTTATAAAATAAAATAAATTTAAAAAAAATTAATTCATCGTGATTAATTTAATTGAAATTATAATACACTTACGATATTTTTCAAAATCACTTGTTTGACTATTTAAAAATGAACATTCTAAAAGTGTTTACAATTATTTATAGCATTTGTTTTCATTATTATCAAACAGCTTTTAAACGTATTAAAAAATTTCATTTTTAAATAGGGATAATATCGCTAAAACAAGTACACTATAATTTCAATTAAATTAATTACTTCCTAAATATTCGCAATAATGAAACAATTGATTCAATTGTTTTTCTTAAACGATTTTCTTTAATTAATTCTTATGTATTAGTTATTAACGTAGAACGAATTTTTATTAATTGTTATATATTGTTAAATTTTGTTGGCCATGAAATATTCGCAATAATGAAACAATTGATGCAATTATTTTTCTTAAACGATTTTCTTTAATTAATTCTTATGTATTAGTTATTAACGTAGAACGAATTTTTATTAATTGTTATATATTGTTAAATTTTATAGTAATGTATTTAACAAATTTTCACTTCTGTAGCCACAACATAAACGGTATTGTAACTGTTTATAGCATTTGTTTTCATAGATGGAATGTTTATATATTCTGGATAAACTAATGATACATACAGTTTGTTGTCATGTTGTTCAAGTTGTCATTTGTTTTATAGCTGTGAATGGAAAATTTTGGAAAAACTAATGATAGTATAGTTTGAGTTTGTCATTTGTTTTATTACTGTGAATATTCTGAATGAGTTTTGGAAAAATTCATTAAAATCCTTTGGAAGGTTTCCTGAAATTTTATTAGTCATTAGTGTACAAAGTTTGTTGAAAAATTCTGGAAAACCAATGATAGTACAGTTTGAGTTTGTCATTTTGTAAAAACTAACGATAGACAGTTAAGTTTGTCATTTGCTTAAAAGCTGTGAATTTTTTGAATGTTATTTTGGAAAAATTCATTAAAATCCTTAAAAAGTTTTCCTGAAATTTTATGAAAACTAGTCAGGTGTTAGTGTTCGCCACTATTTCAAAGTTTTATGAAAAATTCTGCAAAAACTAATGATAGTATAGTTTTAGATTGTCATTTGTTTCATAGTTGTGTATGTTTTTTTTTTTAAATTTATTAGAAGCTGAGGTAAGATTTTCCTGAAAATTCATGAAAACCAGTCAATTGTTAAATGTTGATCAATATTACGAAGTTTGATGAAAGTTTTAAGAAAAACTAATGACAGTTTAGCAAGGGTTTGACATTTATTTCATAGCTACGTATTCTTCAAATGTTTTTTAAAAAATTCATCAAAATGTAACAAAAAGGTTTTCCTAAAAACTTAAATTTAGTCGGACCTGTACGTTAGCCACTAATTTTAGTTTGGAGGAAAATAATGAAAAAACTCGTAGTACTAGAGTTTCGGTTGGTCATTTGTTTTATAGTGGTGAATTTTCAGAATGAATTTTTAAAAATTCGTCAAAATTCAACAAAAGGTTTTCCTGAAAATTCGTGGAAAACTAGTTGTGTGTTAATGTTGGTCACTATTTCAAAGTTTGTTGGAAAATTCTGGAAAAACTAATAACAGTATAGTTTCAGATTGTCATTTGTTTCATACCTGTGCATGTTTTCAATATATTTTTGTAAAATTATGGATATTTTCGCGAAGAGTATTTAAATGTGCGTGATTATAAATCGTCTTTAATCTTCGAATTTGCAAGTTTTTATATTACTGAAATACTGATGAGCTCCAAAATATATCGAAACTAGTCTGTGGTTGTAGTTGACAGTATAATATTATTATCATTCAATGAATTATCATTAAAACTTACGTGTATCATTTATTAATCATAGGGTTGAACCGAAGCCATCCACCCTACATATAAAAAAAACATTAGGTTAATTTAGTTATTTTAAAAATTATTAAAGCATTATTACAGCTTCAATTTTAATGTATATGTAAGGGGGTGGGTGTACACTGTTAAATACTCCGGTCACAATAACATAAACAATTTTTTTCTTAAAAATAGGTTACGCAATAAAAAGTGTTTACATAATACCAGAACAAATGTTTAAATTAAATGTAGTTATTCAGTAAAACTCGCGCTTGTGTTACAAAGGTTGGAGGGTGGTATAGAGGCCACCCACCCACCCTACATATATAAAAAAAATCAATCACTTGATTGAGTTGGGTTTCCAAAAAATTAACAGCAAAATTACAGTTGATGTTGTTTCAGATTATTCTAAACGTTTCAGCTTAAATTCTTAAACTTAAATATATATGTAAGATGAGTGGGCACTAAACCAAACTAAAATTATTGTAATATAATAACTAGAATTTCTTGTATTAAAGTATTTAAGAAAACAACTTCAATTCCATTAATAATGTTCTTATAATTCAATGCACAATTGAATAAATTGGAGGGTGATGCGATAAGAGCCACCCACCACCGTACACATAAGGTGAGTGGCATCTATCCCACCCTCTATTTTTTCTGATTATTTTTTTCCTAACTTGAAGTAATTTATTATTATTTCAATAATTAATCTAGATATAATTAAATATACAATTGATAAAACCCTCGTTTATGTTTTGTAATTTGGAGGGTGGAATAGAGGCCACCCACCCACCCTACATATACAAAAAAATTTCAATCACTATCGTGCGTATGTTTCAAAAAAAACATCACTATTACTGTAAAATGATCAAAGAATTAAAAACAGTGTTTCAGTTTAAATTTCAATGTATATGTAGGGTGGGTGGGTGGCCACTATCCCACCCTTCAGTTTCAACAACATAAACAAATTTTTCTCAAAAATAATTTGCAAATACAAAAATCATAGCTCAAGTTAATAAAATCAGTAGAAACCAAAAATAAATATCTTTAAATAAACATGCAGACGACATAGGAGAAACAGTTGACAATCGTAATTATACCTCAGGTTAAACATATTTATAAATGTAAATAATTTTTCTTTTGTTGAATTTGATTTGGTTTGTAAAATTATACATTTTTAACTCACAATTAAAACTCCAATCAAAATTTTTAGAAAATTTCAATTTCTTAAAAACCCATAAACAATTGATATTGAATAAATTTCTTAATTCTATATTTTTAATACACAAAACCGAAATTTCTTGCAATGAAATAGTGAAGAAGATAATAATTATTTCAATCATTAATCTGTTTATAATGTAATATACAATTGGTAAAACCCTCGCTGATGTTTTATAAATTGAAGGGTGGAATAGAGGCCACCCACCCACCCTACATATATAAAAAAATTCAATCACTGTCGTGCGTATGTTTCCAAAAAAACATCACTAAAACTCTTGAAATTGCCCAAATATTAAAAACAGTGTTTCAGTTTGAATTTCAATATATATGTAGGGTGGGTGGGTGGCCACTATCCCACCCTTCAGTTTCAACAACATAAACAACTTTTTCTCAAAAATAATACGCAAATACAAAAATCATAGCTTAAGTTAATAAAATCAGTAGGAAGCAAAAATAAATATCTTTAAATAAAACTGCAGACGACAGAGGAAAAACAGTTGACAGTCGTAATTATACCTCAGGTTAAACATATTTATAAATGTAAATAAGTTTTCTTGTGTTTTGTATTGTAAACTAATACATTTTTAACTTTACAATTAAAAATTGGTAAAACTCTCGCTTATGTTTTGTAAATTGGAGGGTGGGATAGAGGCCACCCACCCACCCTACATATACACAAAAAAATTAACCACTATTGTGTGTGTATATTGCCAAAAAAACATTAATCGCCACTACTGTTGATATTGACAAAATATTTAAAAAAGAGTGTTTCAGTTTGAATTTTAATGTATATGTAGGGTGGCCACTATCCCACCCTCCAGTTTCAACAACATAAACAACTCTTCCTCAAAAAGAATTCGTCAAAAACATCTATATAAAAAATGAGTTAATAAAATCAATTGAAACTAAAAATAAATATCTTTAAATAAAACCGCAGACCACAAAAGAAAAAAATGACAATCGTAATTATACCTTCCTCATATTAAACATATTTATAAATGTAAATAATTTTTCTTGTGTTGAATTTAATTCGATTTGTAACGTTATACAGTTTTAACTTATATATAAAAATTCAATCCAAACTTTTAGAAAATTTCAATTTCCTAAAACCCCATAAACAATTGCTATTGAATAAATTTCTTAATTCTACTTTTTTTGTTAATATACAAACTGAAATTTCTTGCAATGAAATAGTGAAGAAGATAATAATTATTTCAATCATTAATCTGTTTATAATGTAATATACAATTGGTAAAACCCTCGCTGATATTTTATAAATTGAAGGGTGGGATAGAGGCCACCCACCCACCCTACATATATAAAAAAATTCAATCACTGCCGTGCGTATGTTTCCAAAAAAACATCACTAAAACACTTGAAATTGCCCAAATATTAAAAACAGTGTTTCAGTTTGAATTTCAATATATATGTAGGGTGGGTGGGTGGCCACTATCCCACCCTTCAGTTTCAACAACATAAACAACTTTTTCTCAAAAATAATACGCAAATACAAAAATCATAGCTTAAGTTAATAAAATCAGTAGGAAGCAAAAATAAATATCTCTAAATAAAACTGCAGACGACAGAGGAGAAACAGTTGACAGTCGTAATTATACCTCAGATTAAACATATTTATAAATGTAAATAAATGTAATTTTTCTTGTGTTTTGTTTTGTAAACTAATACATTTTAAACTCCACAATTAAAAATTGGTAAAACTCTCGCTTATGTTTTGTAAATTGGAGGGTGGAATAGAGGTCACCCACCCACCCTTCATATACAAAAAAAAAATTAACCACTATTGTGTGTGTATATTTCCAAAAAACATTAATCGCCACTACTGTTGAAATTGGCAAAATATTTAAAAAATAGTGTTTCAGTTTGAATTTCAATGTATATGTAGGGTGGGTGGGTGGCCACTATCCCACCCTCCAGTTTAAACAACATAAACAACTCTTCCTCAAAAATAATTCGTAAATAAAAAAACAAACTCAAATATGTGATTAAATTGAATTGAAATAAGTGAAATTAATTGGATTGTTAAAATATTTAAAAATAGTGTTTCAGTTAGAATTTCAATATATATGTAGGGTGGGTGGGTGGCCAGTATCCCACCCTTCAGTTCAAACAACACAAACAACTTTTTCTCAAAAATAATACGCAAATACAAAAATCATAGCTTAAGTTAATAAAATCAGTAGGAAGTAAAAATAAATATCTTTAAATAAAACTGCAGACGACAGAGGAAAAACAGTTGACAGTCGTAATTATACCTCAGATTAAACATATTTATAAATGTAAATAAATGTAATTTTTCTTGTGTTTTGTTTTGTAAACTAATACATTTTTAACTCTACAATTAAAAATTGGTAAAACTCTCGCTTATATTTTGTAAATTAGAGGGTGGGATAGAGGCCACCCACCCACCCTACATATACAAAAAAAGTTCAATCACTATCATGCGTATGCTTCCAAAAAACACCAATCACTATTACAGTTGCAATGTTAAAGTAATTAAAAAATGAGTGCTTCAGTTTGAAGTACAATGTATATGTAGGGTGGGTGGGTGGCCACTATCACACCCTCCAGTTTCAACAACATAAACAACTCTTCCTCAAAAAGAATTCGTAAATAAAAGAAATGTATATTAAATAGGTTATTAAAAACAACTGAAACCAAAAATAAATATCTTTGAATAAAACCGCAGACAAAAGAAGAAAAAACAATTGACAAATTTCTTAATTCTAATTTTTATAATTTACAAACTAAAATTTCTTGCACTGAAGTAGTGAAGAAGATTATAATTATTTCAATCATTAATCTGTTTGTAATTTAATATACAATTAGTAAAACCCTCGCTTATGTTTTGTAAATTGGAGAGTGGGATAGAGGCCACCCACCCACCCTACATATGCAAAAAAATTTCAATCACTAGTGTGCCTATGTTTCCAAAAAACACCAATCACGATTACTGTTGAAATGTTAAAGTAATTAAAAAATGAGTGTTTCAGTTTGAAGTTCAATGTATATGTAGGGTGGGTGTGTGGCCACTATCACACCCTCCAGTTTCAACAACATAAACAACTCTTTCTCAAAAATAATTCGTAAATAAAAAACATAGTCAAATAAGTGAATACATTGAATTGAAATAAGTGAATTCAATTGAAATTTTAAAGTATTTAAAAAAAGAGTTTTACAGTTTGAAGTTCAATGTATATGTAGGGTGGGTGGGTGGCCACTATCCCACCCTTCAGTTTCAACAACATAAACAGCTCTTTCTCAAAATAATTTAAACCACTCAGGAATTTGTTAATATTAAAAAAAGTCTTAAAATCCAATCCAATTTTTCAAAAATTAGAACTACAGAAGAAAGCTCGGTTAACATTTTGGAATAACAATTGTTCCGATGTAAACTTATAAAAGTTCGTTTTGAATTTTGTCTTGAAATTGACTTTTTATGTCTACAATAAAATCACAGCCGTGAAATAAATGCTGGTGTTTGCTAAAACCTTTTCCAAATTCTATCGCCGCTATTTACGTTCCCTTACCATCCTATCAAAAAACAAGAGAAGTTCACTTGTTCATGCAAATTGTTTCTACAATTGTTGAACCTCAAGAAATTATTTGTTTTATTTTTAAAAGTATGATTGTTACTATTTGGTAGTTCATTTTAAAGAGTAAAATACAAACACTGAATAAAACACTTACTATGTTTTTAACCACTAAAACTCATCATTATGAGTAAAATACAAGTTTTTATACCATAATTTTTTGTTTTGATATTTGAATTTTATCTATTTACAAATTTTTATCATAAATTGATGATGTTTGATGTTTTATAATCATTAAATTATTTCTTCTGTGCCGTAAAACTAGTATACAAACCAATAACGGTATGTAAATGCTTGCGTGAGAATCCAAATTTTTTCTCTCGCTCTCTATCTGCGAGTTTCCACCGCGTTCCGGGCAAAAAAATTTTAGCAACGGAAACGTAAGTGGAGGGTTCACATGAACATTATGCTAATGCGCGCCCCTTGGAAAACAAAAAAAGAAAGATACGACCGGAAAGCTCAGTTAGGGTTGCTTGCGCGCGCTCACTACCACCACCACCACCATCAGGTGCGCTCAAATTCGCCCAAAAAATGCCACCGAAACTAAAAACAGAACACACGAACGCACCCTCATGACAAAAGAATCGATTAAGTCACACATACACACACATATAAGCACACCGGAAGTACGAATGCACAACAGTTACCGGATGGCGATTGTGAAATGGTAATGATGCCGATATAGACGGTGTGGTGGTGGTGGTAATAAGAGGGTTGGTGTTAAAAATAATATAAAGACAATGACAAAATGTTTTATTGGTGAATTTTTTGCAATTTGCAATTTAAAATTGATTTTTTCAATTGTTGAAAAGAACATTACAAGATAATCACAAAAAATAATTGAAGAGATTTATGGAAAACAAAGAAAAACACTTCAAAGGTGGAGAAGTTAAAAATTACAATCGGCGATTAAATAATGAGTAAAAATCTAATTGCCAATAGAAAGGAGTTAAAAATCTCAAAATACATTCCCAATTGATGACTTAGTTTTTACAAAAAAAAAACAATTAATAAACAATTGTGGAAAAGAAAACTACAAAACTTTAAAGTTGAGGAGAGAAATTTTAAAAATTACAATCGACGATTAAAAAAATTGTAAAAAAATAACCACCGAAGATAAGAAGTTGAAAATCTCAAAATACATTCACAAGTGACGTATCTTGGTAACTACAGAAAAACAATTGATGAACGATTGCGGAAAACAAATCTACAACACTAGAAAATTGAGGTGGAAAATTTTTAAAATTACAATCAGCGAATAAAAAAATTGTAAAAAAGAAGATAATAAATTGAAGATCTCAAAATACATTTCAAGTGATGCATTTTAGATTTTACAAAAAACAAATGTTAAACGATTGCAGAAAACAAAACTTAAAACACTTGAAACTTGAGGTGGGAAATTTTAAAAATAACAATCAATGATTAAAACAATTGTAAAAAATAACTACCGAAGAACCTCAAAATACATTCTTAAGTGATGTATCTTAGTAATTACAAAAAAAAAACAATTGATTGATTAGGTAAAACAAAACTGCAACACGTAAAAATTAAGCACAAGTTTTTTTTCTGCCACACATCGCATGTGTAATTCCAATAAGAAGTCCGGCGAATATTTCTCACCCTCCCATCAACATCATCATCATCGATCGATCATTGCGAGAGGGGGGTGGGGGAGTGTAGTACGTAGTGTTTGTATCGGAAACCGATATAATTAGCGAGCGCGCGTGTATTTTTTTTTCGTTTTCGTGTTAGCCCTCTTTCCCGCGAGGGTTGCGGGACGGCGGCGCGAGGGGGTGCGCGCATTCCGGAATTGGCCAATGGGAGAGCGGTTCGGTTACGGGCCGGCCGATTTCATCCCTCCGGTTTATTTGGAAACTATATTTTCGTTTAGTGCCGGTCACGACGCGGGCCCGTCGTAGTCAACCCCCTCCTGGAATAGTCATTTTCATTTTTGCGACCGAAGAACGTGTTTGTGATCAATTTTTTGTTTTTTTGGGGGAAATTTTTTGATCGCGTGTTGTTGATAGTGCAATGAGATGATGATTATGTGCTGAGGAAATAGGTCGTTGTTTTTTTGCTAAAGGTAACTTTTTTGTATTATTTTGAATAATTTTACAAAACGTAGTTATTAAGGGTTGTTTATAAAAAGGCACTTGTGAAATAAAACAAGTGCCTTTTATAAACAACCCTTAATATTAAACATGTTTCACCACGTGATATACGAGAATCAAATTCAACAAAAACGTAGTTAATTTTGTTATTGAAAGTTAAAGTTTCGTAAAATTTATGTTTTAGTCTCCTTTCTTCTTCTCTTTATTTCTTAGCATCAATAAACTATTATTATAGAAAAAATAATTATAGAAAATACATAAAATAACTTTTTTGGCAACAATTCTTTAGAAGAACCAATTTTCTTTTCTTTGCGATTATCCAAATTTATTAAGAAGTGAAAACCTTAACAAATAATTACATATTTGTAAAACCTTCAGTTTTAGTTTTTCTTCGCTTGCTCATACAAATAAAGTATTATTTATTTATTCCAAAAACTTTCAAAATAAGGTTGAAATAAATAAGATAAATATTTAACTTCCTACATTAGCCAAAAAATATTTTTAACTAATATGAAATATCAACTTCAGAAAATCATCTTAATATTTTTTGTCATGGTTGTTATAGTTGTTGTAAAGCAAATCAGTAAATAATTATTTTTTTAGATTAAAACAATCATTTAAAAGTTATTAAAACAGGAATGGTATAAAATTATTAACTGTTTTTTCAATTCATTTTTAGTTTAATTTTTTTTTCATTCGTTACTAAAAGTCATCATTAATAATTTCTATTTGAATATTTATTGGCAGTTGGTGGTTTTATATTTTGAATACTTTTTTATTCAAGTAGATGTGATTAAAAAAAACTTCAATTTTTTGGCATTGGGTATTTTTCAATTAACTCTATTGATTTTTGAGATAAAAAATAGAATATTTTAAGAATGTTAACATTTTACAGTTTTGCAAATCATCTTTTTGAGAATTCCAATTTTTTTATATCTTAGCAATTCAAACTTCATATTTTGCAAGGTTTTTATTAAATCTAAAATTTTTAATTTTTTGCATTTTATTTTACTTCTAATTTTATATTATTCTTATTTATTTTATACCTTACAGTAGTTGCAAAGGACTATTGACCACGTGGTCCATTTGCTGTGTTGTTTTTATATTTATATGTGTGTAGTAAAACTAATAATTTTGGAATTGTACATTGTTTTAGCTGTCAAAATTTTATAATTTCAACAGTAATGTAGTTTGTGGCAGCGGTGTATAAATTGACATATTTTTAACATTTCAAATTTTGGCAGTTGACATTTTCACATTTAACATTTCATACTTCTGAAGGTTGTTGTTTGAATGAAATCATACTTTTTACAAATGGTATATTATATTTTGACATTTCAACTTTTGTCAGTTGAATTTTGACATTTCATATTTCTGAAGGTTGTTGTTAGAATGAAATAGATTCGTCAGTTGACACTTTATATTATTTTCTTATTGCGTTTCTAGATTTTTCTCTCTTTTAACAATTAACATTTTATATTTAGTTTTTTTGACATTTCATATTTTTGAGGTTTGATGTTTCCAAAGAAAAGAAGATATCATATTTGTGACATTATATATTTTTCAGATTCACATTTTATATTTTTGATCATTCATAGTTTGACATTTGAAAATTTCTGACAGTCGATATTTTGAAAATTAATCGTTTATTCATTCGTCTCATTTGATATTTCTGACAGTTGAAATTGTATATTTTTATATTACAGAAATGTTAAAATAAAAAATGCCAAACTACAGAAATAAGAAATGTCTATTCCAGCCATTTGGAATTTTTTGTTTTAATAATTTTAGCAATTGTCATTTTTAATTTAAATTTTTTAACAATTGACACTTTGACAGCTAACATTTTATATTTTTGTTTTTTCGTATGTTTATATTTAAAATTTTTGACATATAATTTTTGACAATAGACATTTTATGTTGTTGATCTTTCGTATTTTTACATTTTGAATTTTGACATTCGTATTTTTATATTTGATATTTTGACAATTGATATTTTATAGTTTTGATCATTCGTGATTTTTTTGACATTTTATATTTTTGATTATTCGTATTTTTATATTTGATATTTTTGACAATTGACATTTTATATTGTTGATCTTTCGTATTTTTACATTTTGAATTTTTGAACATTCGTATTTTTATATTTGATATTTTGACAATTGACATTTTATAGTTTTGATCATTCGTGTTTTTATATTTGATATTTTTGACAATTGACTTTTGATATTTTTCATCTTTCGTATCTTTATATTTACTATTCTGACAATTCTGGAATTTTTTACATTTGATATTCTGACAATTCACATTTTATATTTTTGATCATTCGTATTTTTATATTTGATATTTTAACAATTGGCATTTTATGTTTTTGATCATTCGTGATTTTTTTGACATATGACATCCTATATTTTGGATCTTTCGTATTTTAATATTTACTACTTTGACAATTCTGGTATTTCCTACATTTGATATTCTGACAATTGATATTTAAACCTTTGATCATTCATATTTTTATATTTGATTTTTTTGACAATTGACATTTTATATTTTTGATCATTCGTGTTTTTTTTTATTTGATATTTATGACATTTGACAATTGACATTTTATATTTTTGTTCATTCGTGTTTTTATATTTGATATTTTTGACTTTTGACAATTGACAATTGACATTTTATATTTTTGATCTTTCGTATTTTTATATCCGATATTTTTGAAAATTGACATTTTCTATTTTTATCTTTCGTATTTTTATATCTGCTAGTTTTGACATTTGATATTCTGACAATTGACATTTTTTATATTTTTTATCATTCGTATTTTATTTTGACACTTGACATTTTGACATTTTATATTTTTGATCTCTCGTATTTTTATATTTACTATTTTGACAATTCTGGTATATTTAACATTTGATAATTTGACAATTGACATTTTATATTTTTGATCATTCGTTTTGATGTTTTGACAATTGACATTTTATATTTTTACATGTTGTATTCTTATGTTTTAATGGCCTTCCGTAAATAAATAAATAAATAAATAAAATATGTGATATTTTTGACAATTGACATTTTATATTTTTGATAATTCCTGTTTTTATATTTCATATTTTTGACATTTGAAGTTTTGACAATTGACATTTTTTGATGTTTCTTATTTGTATATCTTTTATTTTTGACATTTGATATTTTGACAATTGACATTTTATATTTCTGATCTTTCGTATTTGTATATCTGATATTTTTGACATTTGATATTTTGGCAATTGACATTTTATAGTTGTGCCCATTATTTTTATATTATATATTTCGGCCATTTGACATCTTGTCAATTGACATTTTATAAATTGTGTTTTTATATCTGATATTTTGATAATTGACATTTTATATTTTTAATCATTGTTGTTTTTAAATTTGATATTTCTGACGTTTTATTTTTGAGAATTGACATTTTATATTTTTAATCTTTCGTATTTTTATATGTGATATTTTTGACATTTGATATTTTGACAATTGACATTTTATATTTCTGATCATTATTTTTATATTTTATATTTCTGACATTTGACATTTTATAATTTGTTTTTATATCAGATACTTTGACAATTGACATTTTATATTCGCGTTTTTATATTTGATATTTTTGACAATTGACATTTTACATTTTTAATCTTTCGTATTTTTATATGTGATATTTTTGACAATTGACATTTTATATTTTTGATAATTCGTATTTTCATATTTGGTATTTTGACTTTCAATATCTTGACAATTGACATTTTATATGTTTTTATATCGAATATTTTTGATATTTTGACAATTGACTTTGTATTTTTGATCATTCGTCCTTTTATATTTAATTTTTTTGACAATTGACATTTTATATTTTTTATCTTTCGTATTTCTGTATCTCATATTTTTGACATTTGATATTTTATATTTTTGACCTTTTTTTTAGAATTGATATTTTTGACAATTGACATTTTATGTTTTTAATCGTTCCTATTTTTATATCTGATATTTTTGACATTTGATATTTTGACAATTTACATTTTATATTTATGATCTTTCGTATTTTTGATATTTTTGACATTATAAATTTTTGATCATTGTTGTTTTTATATTTGATATTTTTGAAATTTAAAATTTTGACAATTGACATTTTTTGATGTTTCTTATTTGTATATCTTTTATTTTTGACATTTGATATTTTGACAATTGACATTTTATATTTCTGATCTTTCGTATTTTCATATCTGATATTTTTGACATTTGATATTTTGACAATTGACATTTTATATTTTTGATCTTTCGTATTTTTAAATTTGATATTTTTTACATTTGATATTTTCGCAATTGACATTTTCTTAATCTATCGTATTTTTATATTTGATATTTTTGACATATTTATGATAATTATTTTGAAAATAAACATTTGTTGCTTTTTACAGTTGTCTTATTTTCACAATTAATTTTTGAATCATTAATTTTTTGACAGTTGTTAATTTGACATTTGGCATTCGTTGCCTTTTGCAGTTCTCATACTTGAAAATTATATCTGAATATTACTGACAGTTGACATTATATATTTTGATATTTCATATTATATATCTTTTGTCATTTAATATTTTGACATTTGACATTTCATACTTTTGAAGGTTAAAGTTAAAAATTCTTTAGAAAGTGGTATAAAAATATCACATTTGACATTTTACATTTTAATATTACTTATTTTAACAGGTTAGCATTTCATATTTCTGTCATTTGTCATTACATATTTTTATGATTTACATTTAGTCTTTAATTATTATTGGCAGTTGATATTTCTAAAGATAGTTCTAAATATTACTGACAGTTGACATTTAATATTTTTGACAGTTGACATCTCTTGCTTTTTACGGGTGTAATATTTTTGACAGATGATAATTTTAAATGTCATTTTATTATTTGACAGAAGATATTTTTGACATTGACATTTCATACGAATAGTAATAATACAACAATCTATGATTTAAAAGACGAACCGTTTAAATTAAGACAATTTCCTTAAAATTTTAAAGATGCACAACGCACGCTTATCGTTTTCCTAAAACAGATTTGCGATTAATCTGTCAATATTTGTAAGTAGATGTCTGTGAAAGTCGCGAGATATTCCGACACAATGGATGCGCTCGATAAAGTTTCGTCAATTTATTGTTTATCCTGCGTGTTTGCCCTCGACAAACGAGATTGCGTGCAATTCACAACCGCCGATCAAAAGAAAACAATTGAAACAATCAATTGCGCGGTATTCTTCGACAAATACTAGGAACTTGTCTCCTCGACTTAAACTAGAAAGCAATTCATTGAACTGAACTACTGCGTGCGAAACATTTACAAACTGAAGTGTACATTTAATTTTAATATTTGCATAATGATAATACTAATAATAGTAATAGTCAAACATACTTACGAATTAGATATTTAAAAAATTTAATTGTAGTTTTATTTTAAATCTGACGTTTAAACTTGACCATTGATAAATTTTTAATGATGTTTAATTAATGTCAAACTATGATGTTGAGTTTAAAGTATCAAAACAATTATAAATTTTCTACGTTACTGATAGTTTTAAGAACTGAATTAAATTTTAAATTATAACATAATTAATTTTCTTAAAAAAAAACTACGGAAAAATAAATGTTATGTTCTTTTCATTCAAATATGCAACCAAATATGCATTACAATTTGTTATGTTGTAATTTATTTGACTATATTAATATAATTAATAATCTAATAAGTACAATACATTAATTTTAAATCTAATCTAATAAATACTAAATCAATTATTCATGTTATTTTGGACAGTTATATTTTATTACATTTCCCAAATCTACCCTTCGCATTGCTATTGAATTCATTTGAAAATCCAAGCAGGAATTATTTATAGTTAAAATTAATCAAACAATTCTTTCCTCCCGCTATCCGAATTGTCTTTACCGCGTAAAGAATTACGAGTGGAAAAAGAAAAAAAGACAATCGGATTCTAAATATGTCGCCGGGGTTAATGCGGCCCGTTTTAAAAATAGCAATAGAAAAGTAAATGGGGTAAAAATAGAACGGGAATCGGATGTAGCTTTTCGCACTAAATCAGTTCAAAACGTTGACGGATCAATAAAGACGTTGAGGAAAAAGTATTTTAAAAATAAAAAGTTGCAATTATATCATTATTATTTATTTCCAGTTTTTGTTTTGTACAATCTAGTGGGTATATTAAAATTAAGTAGAAAACGTAATTTTAATTTAAGTAAAAATTCTAGGTAAAAGACTTCTATGGATTGCCGTTTGTAGATCTTTTGTAAAGGATTTCGTATTAGAATGTATATAACTTTTGTATAATTGTAATAATTTATTTAATATGTTTACACTTCTATATGACAAATTGCATAAAAAATAGTGATTTAATCATTAATAAAGGATTGACCCTTATTACTTATTAATAGTTTATTAAAAAACATTCTAAATAATTTACATCAATGATTTTGTGTATATATGGTTGCATAATAATTACGGCGCGATTAGTATTTAAAATTTTATTTAAAATTATATCATTAATGTATATTTATTGTTTTGTTACAGTGAAGCTGTTATTATACTGGTTAAGTTAAGATGGGTAGTAACGCCCAGCAGTACTGCCTGCGATGGAACAACCACCGATCGAACCTGCTGACCGTCTTCGACGAACTCTTGCAGAACGAGGCCTTCACGGACGTGACGCTCGTGTGCGAGGGCGGCAGCCCCATCAAGTGCCATAGGATGGTCTTGGCAGCGTGCTCGCCATATTTCCAGAACCTCTTCACCGATCTCCCCTGTAAACACCCTGTCGTCGTCCTGAAAGACGTCAAATTTGTAGAAATCAAAGCCATATTAGAGTACATGTACAGGGGTGAGGTGAATGTCGCCCAGGACCAATTAGCCGCGCTGCTGAAGGTAGCGGAAGCGCTAAAAGTCAAAGGCCTGGTGGAGGAAAATAGGACGGGGCCGAAGCGCAGCCCCAACGAATCGCAGACCTCGCCTACCGCCGAGCCCGGCGTCAGTCCCTCCAGCACGAACAATAATAATAACAACAACCAGTCGACGGTGCACAGCAGCAGCAACAACTCACCACCCCATTCCACCAACGGTATGCTATACAAGAGTCCGTACAGCCTGTATGGCAAGGCGCCCTCGATAGACCGCGGATCGAGGATGAACATTCCGATGTGGACGATGCCGGGACTTCCCCTGCCCCAGCATCCCTCACAAGTGCCCCAGCAGAACCACCCTCACGCCGCAGCGACGGCAGCGGCCGCCATGCTCAGCAGTTGCTACGAAGCCGGCAACTCCGACATGAACCCCCTAAAGAGGAAAAAACTGTCCAGCCTGCTCATGAACAGGGACACCCCCATTCTGAGGACGGTGTTGGGACAGGCCGACTCCTCCCAACCCGTTAGCTTAGTTTGCCATTCCGATAACAATAATCAGAGCGAAAACGTTAATTCGAACGGTGTCGATGAGCGAAATACTGAAAAGGTAAGAAAATTTTCTATAATGCAGCTATTATCGTTTGAGCCATCTTCAAAGATTAACCAGTTTTGAGCACAACATCCTTAATTATTTTATAATTGTATTAAATTTATTAAAATTAGTTTAAATATTATAATCATAACCTCCATTTTTCAAATAGTTGACTACGTGTAACAATTGAATTATTTTATAATATTGTTAATTTTCTTTCAGCACATAAAAAATGAACCTTCCGAAGACGCCCAATCCCCCTACACGGACCTGTCGATGATGGATGATGAAGAGAAGTCGAAATTGGGAGTGCCATCATCGTCGCCGCACGCGTATTCCGGTGAGATGCGCGGAATGTCCGGAATAGCCACCTACGTCCCCAGCACACAGAAGCCCGAATGGAAACGCTACAAGCAGTACACGAGGAATGATATAATGTCCGCGATCGACGCCGTCCGCAATGGCATGTCCGCCCTCCAAGCCGCCCGTAAGTACGGTGTACCCTCCAGGACGTTGTATGATAAAGTGAAGAAGTTGGGCATCACGACAAGCAGGCCGTTCAAGCGTGGTTCCAACGGCAGCAGCGCGTGCTTCCCTTATGGAATCTCCGGCACGAGTTCTCCTTACGGACACCTGGAGAACGATGAGCACAGCATGAACAACAACAGTGCGTTACTAGAAGCGAACAGTATCCTTCAGCACGCACTGGACAGTCGAGGTGGTGATGAGAGGGAAGCGTTGGCGGCGATGGCGGCCGCGGCGGCAGCACACGCAGCGATTTCAGGTCACAGCACCAGCCCCAACAACAACAGCCACGCGAGGAGTCCAAGCCCCAGCCCCACACTACTCAAATATATGAGGTTGAATAGTATGACGCCATCTCCAGCGCCTGGCAGCGAACACAACCACAGCGAGACCAACGGCAGCTCGGAACGGGATCGAGAGGAAGAAGACGACCAAGTGGAAGACCTATCAGTAAGCAGGAAACAAGAGTCTCGTGTGATAATGCCACCAATGAGCATGTCCTCAATCATCAAAAAAGAGGAGATGCTCAAGGAAACACTGCGGGAGGAGATGCGACGCGAGGTAAGCGTCGAAAACGTTGAGTAACCCCTCCACGCGCAACCGATCACAAAAAAAAAAAACACACACAGAAAACTATTTTCCTGCTGACGTAAAGTTTTAAGAAACCAGTGTTAAGTTTTTTCATATATATATTTTATGTATTTCGGTTGCATATGCCAGACTGAGATCAGTGCAATATGTATTTATCTGTGGTTATGATCCCACCCGTACTCACGTTAGGTTAGTAAGGAATTTATAAATAGTTGACAAGAATTGCGATAGGTAGGTAGATAGGTGTAGTCTCAGAGTGCCTGTTTCTGTCCATAAAAATATTATATATTAAGTGAGAAACAAACAAAAAAAATAATACACAAGCACGGGACCATGTTTGCTACAAGTTCCTCTCGACGGAATTATATCGTAACTGGTAAGACTGATAGTTGATAACGTTAAGCTCTTTTTATTAATTTGTATAAATGAGACTGAATATTCGTGTAGATTTATTTTATTTTTATTTTATTTTTTGTTTTAATTTTATTTTTATCGATAATTTGGAGCAAGCGCGGGTCTTAAATGTGTGAATTCGATGCACAACGAAAGGATAAAGGAGATGTGAAGGTATTTCAATGCCTAGTATTTTAATAAAGGGGTCGATTGATAATGTAGAGGATTTTTAATGTAATCAAACATAATTCCTTTAAAAAATTGCTCAAAGATGCACTTCTCTTATAAAACTTGGCTTTTTGTAGAATATAGACAGTTTAAAATTTAAATTTTTCACCTTAATTTACTGTACTTGCGCATAAATCCAAAAATTTAGTGTTGATTACAGTGGTAATATTTACTGCACATGCGCTTTTATGTTGAAACAATTACTTACCATATACCAAATTTGTAATCATACTCATCATCATTATTAATATTTCAACATACTTTAAAGCAATATTTCACTAATTTTTAATTATTATGGTTACTGTACACGCAATCGCAATAAATTCTGTAAAGATATTCACGGAGCATGCGCTTTTATAAGAAAATTGTGTGCCATTATTTACTACATAAAAAATTATTTATTATTTGACCAACTTTTAATTTAATGGTTCTAAAAAATACGAAACATTATTCACACCCCTAAAAGCAATATTTCAATCAATTATCTTTCGTTGTGCGTACGACCTAACGCAGTGCTAGAAGCAGTTAAAAAAAAAAGGTTAGAGATATCTTCGACGAAAACCGGTGTTTGTTGCGAATCTTGGAAAGATGTAAATAGTTTCTTGTTATATCGGATGAAAAAAAAAACGTTGATAAAAAAAAACATGCTGAGGGGCATTAAGCCTGAAACGCAGAGCACCGTCACCGCTCGGTTCTCTTTAATTCGATATTTAATTTCTCAATGTGATGATTACGACTAATTTTAACGGTTTAGAAAAAAAAAAAGTTATATAATTTACATAAAATAGTATGGTTTTGGGTTCGCTCGGATTTATCGTAATTAATTATTTAGGGTTTGTAAGATATATACATAAAAAAATAAATAATTAAATAATGCGTAGCGTATAAAAAAAAAATAAAATAAAAAGTTTCAAGTTTAGGGATTTTTCTGGAGTGTCTTTGTGTCGCACGTGAAGCACACGCCCCCCGAGGTACGTTTGACAGTGGTACTTGCACGGACCTTAAAGGTTGCTAATTGAGGCCCCATTGTTTTTATTATTTTTTTCTTTTAATTTTTTTTATATATATAGAGATATATTATTGTTTTTTGTATAATTTTATCCCATAGCTGTGATTTCCTAGACTGAACACTACACTTGTAATAAATGAATAGAATTTTGAACTCGAACTCATGTTCACGCAAGATCCATTTCGTTGTTGGTAGACTGATGCTCGAGTCTAGTCAAGTTTGATTCACAATTATTTAAAGTTGAGACTTTCCACAGTTGGCTTTTTAAAGGTTTATAGAATTTTTATACAGTATGTATTAATTACAACATCAAATATGCAATATTAACATTTAGTTCATTAGCAAAAGCCTATAATTTCATAATCGATTGTTCATACTTGTTTAAAATTTTAAAAAATTCTGTAAAACTTAACAACTCACCAATAACAAACAATAAACAGTACCAATAGTTTTCGCAGCTGATATCAATCACATATTCTTTTTAAACTTAAGTGCAATTTCCCATTGTTAGATTTTGACGGTGTCGCAGTAGGTTGATGAGGAGAGCATTCAATGGTGATGCAATTTTAGAAGACTGATTTGTTTAATTAATGTTAATTCACACAACACAGACACCGTGTGTGGGTTGCCAACACCGCAACCACAACCCCCCCGACTTATGTAATTAGCGTGGACCAATATTACCATGAGATACATAGTTTCACACAACGTGCCTTCAAAAAAGAACAGAACTTTTTCAGACCAGCAACATTCCATTAACGTATTACACATACACAATTAAACACACAACACACACATACACAAACACGAAAAGAACACTAGACATGGGCGGAAGCTGCGCAGTTGTGTTGTAAACTGATGTTGCCATTTTTATTTAAGACTGATGAATTTAAATGAATAATTTCGTTATCCCAAAGTATTTAGGATTCATGAATTGTTATATAATTATATATATAAAGTGTTGTATCGAATAGTGCGCGGATCTCTTTGTAAGCATTACTAACTACCTCATTATATACTAAAAAAAATTATATATAATATAAATAGATTATTTACAATGATATGTACATAGTTATGCGACAGATTTTTTATATTTGAATATTTTTATCGTTCCCCGTGGTGAAGATGGAATTGGTATAAACACACAAGTGCTCATATTTTCTGTAGTTGGAAAAATAATTTCGCGTCGAGATGATGATTGATTGAATTGATTGATTGATTGATGATGATGATTACTTCACATGTACTATTAACGATAATGTTTAATTTAATTATTTTATGTAATGTTATATTGTTAGTTCATAGTTGTATATTGCACTGCACGTATGTAATGCATTATTATCTTATAAGGATATAAATATAAAAAATATATATTCTGAAAATTATATATTTAATAAAATTCATTTATACCTAAGCCAAAACCATCCCATTTACCTTAACCTCGCCTCACATTCACTTCGAACGTTCATTTATTACAATCATTAAAACAATTCAAGCGTTCGTATTTGTGTGTATAACAGTAATGCGCTTCTTAATTACAGTGGTAATTATTATCGAATCCCTTCGCGAATTGATGGGAAATCGATCGGAGTTATGGGATTATTAAATTAATAATACGTTTCGGCATTAAATGCTCGTCAATTATTGCGTAACGATCACGCGAGGTCGGTTAGAGCATGAGTTTGTGTGTGTATGCAGACGTAATTTTCCGCGCTTACGTTTTCATTAAAAACCGTTTAAAAATTCAAACTATTGACCAATTTTTTTTTCTCCATTCGTGTGACCAATTTCACCATCAAAACAATTCACGTTGCCAGGGGGGAAATTCCCTCGGCGATTTCACGCGAATCGATAATTGCTCATTTTTGTAGGTAATAGGGAATTAATGACGTTTCTACTCAAAATATTTACACATGAGATAAATTGCGTTCATTCCTTAAATACAAACATAACATTATTCGTTTGGATGGCAACATAATCAACAACAGCATTAAAATTATATCAAAAATAAGATATTTATTAATCTCATATTTCAGAAATGTCAAATTTGGTTTTTTTTTCATACGTAATTATTACAATTGGTTCTTCTTACGACGTCTTGAGAAGCCAGTGCTGGCATGAATAAGTGGTTAATTACATGCTGGATCTTAGGTGTTGAGGTTCTAATGATGTAATAATGTAAAGCTCTTCGTTTCATTTGACAAGATCATTAATCAGTGACGTAGCGTACGGAAGGGCAAAGGGAGTAACTGTAAGCATCATTTGAACACTAATTTAATATTTTTATATAGAAGTATTCATTTCTTAAAGTAACTTTAAATAATAACATATTTTCAAGCCTTTTACCTCAAGAAGGATTAAATCAAAGTCATTATTAAAATTGTATAAAAATATATATTTAAATTAGATATTGTACAAAATATATTAATATCAAGGAAGGCATTGATCGTACACTTTACCGCGATAAACTCACCCTTATTGCTAAGAGGAAATCAATTAATTTTGTTTAATCTTGATATTTTGGGTACGTAATATAGGTTTTGACTATTTTTTTTACAATAAATAAATATGCTAATATAATAATATCAAAATACAAACCGTGGAATGGTTTTTGCATGGACGTAAAAAATTTCTGAAATATGTACATATTAAAAATTTTAACCAAACCGATTAAGACTTTACCTACATTATTTTTTGCAGATGTTACAAAAATCATTTTAGGTCTTTTAAAACTTCGCTTTTTAAGTATTACCCCCATCATCAAATTATGATTCTTAAATAATCAACACAATAACAATAGTGTCTATTGCATACGCATTAACCAATTATTAGTTTGGATTCACAAGTATTTTTTAAACAACCCCGAAATGCACGACCTTAATTTTCGGCTGCACGGGTGGACTCTCGTTGTTCTCCCTCCGTATCGGTGTAAAGTCCTTCAGGTAATCCTCGTTGGGGTGACAGAGAGGCAGACTATCCGCCAATTCCTTCTGCGGATCGGTGACATGAGCGGGTGGCGGCACGCGTACCGGCCGTTTAACTTCCGGGACTATAAAAGCGGTGACGGTGTCGGAAAATTTCACCTTCGCCTGTGGCTTCTTCACCTGGCTCGGCGCTACAACGGAGGCGGACGTCTGCGGGAGGGTGAACACGGGATCTAGGGGAGGAGGTAACGGTTTGAACGGTGGCGCCGTAATCGTTGATATCCTCGGAACCGGAGCCATGGTTCTGATGGGGATGAAACGTGTCTCGTGGGGCATCCTGGGAGAACTGTGCGGTATGCCTATATTATTAATACTCGATATGGGCAAGGACGGCATGGATGGCAATGGAGGAACCATAGGGTTTTTATTAAATAATTTAATTTTGGGGAGATCGATGCTCGGAATAGGCGGGACGTACGCAGGTTTGTAAGTTTTCGGAATGGGATTGTTGAAATTTGTACTTAAATAATTGTCACTGGTGTACTCCTCCTTAGATGATAATTCCTCACTTGATTCACCGTTGCTGGATTCAGAACATTGTGAACAAATTGATCTTGAACAGTTCGAACCTACAACAAAAAAATAAATAAATAAAATGCCTTCCCAACAGCATGGTTTGCTATTACAAACTCCACCCGTACTTCTTTTGTACAAAATTTTAGGTATGTTTTTTGTAATGAATTTATTTTTATATGTATTTTTTTAAGGAAGAAGACCAAAGATCTATATAAATAGATATTTGGTCTCCTTTAAAAAAATACATGCAATTGTAAAAACAGACAGAGTTCACATTAAAATACGTTCTTCCATTCACACCCTTGTAATATAATTTACATATAATAGTATCCATGCATTGTTGTTTTCGGCTCAAACTTAAGAATTGAGTAAATTATTTCATAAGCCTTTATTTTTAAATGTACCGCCGCTCAGCACCATCTCACGCCGAATTTAAATACTATGATTAAGTTGGCAGAAATTATGATTTATAATATAGGGATAAAAATACTCCATCTTGAAATGTATTTTTCGCTTACCCTTCGCGCTCTATCAAGAAAATATTTTTTTTTATTAAATACAAACAAGAATAATACTTACTAACGTACTGAAATCAGTTACCTAATACGTTTTATTACAGATGTTAAATTAAATTAAAAAAATATTTTTAATCAAAACACACACATACCTAATCATTATAAAATTTAACAGAATCAAAAACCGAGCCAGTCGCCAAAACCTTCTCGGCTTCCGCCAGCAACTTAAACACGTCGTCATCATCAGAAACATTCATTTTCAAATCGTCCTTTGGCAATTCAATATTAGACGATTGGTCCCCTTTCTCATCAGTCTCAAAACCATCCAGCAGTTCTTTTACACGACACAGGATCTCTTTTACCTCCCTCAATTCCATCTCCGACTTATCGCGCAGTTGTTTTGCCGCGGCAAAATAATTCGCGGTTTCGGCTTCGACCTCTCTCAAAATCGGAAGGAAATTCTGTAAATTTTCGAGCGCGTTTCCCGACATCGTCGTCTCTTTCGGATTCTTCGCATACTCTTCGATCGAACAAATCGTGCTTTCCACTGCCCGCACTTTGCTTTTAAACGCGCTAAAACTTTCCATTTTTCCGACAAACCGTCAAACCCTAACCTCACCAAAGTTTAAAGTTGAGGTTGTCTTAAAAGTATTGCCAACTTATATTCAGGGGAAAACACTAATAATCTATCTATGTATTATCTATTATTCATTGAAAATCAAAAAATCAAAATCATCTGCCTGATTTAGCGAAACATATGTCGCAGTTTCGACATTAAATTTGCGAAAATTTACATCAAATATTATATAATTCAATATTTAAAATCAGAAGTATGGCCAACTTATTTTTAGGGGAAAGCCCTAATTATATGTTGTCAGCGAATAATATACTATCTATTAACCATCCTTCATTTAGCACAAAATCAGACATATTGCCACTTTAAATTTAGGGGAAATCACTAATTATCTGTGTATAGTTCCAATGTTTAATATATTATCTATTAATCATGTTTCATTTGAAATAGTATGCCACATTAAATTCAGGGAAAAATACTAATAATTAATATATTTTAACGCATTCATATGCATTATCAATTAAATAACAAGCTTTATTAAAATATTAAAAAAAAAAACAACCACAAAAATGTAGTTTTCATGTATAAATCAAGTAAAAAAAATAAATAGAATCAATTAATTTTTTAATCCAAAGATATCAACTATGATTTTTTGTAACATTAATTATACTTTCAAAAAATAATATGATAAAAAAGTTAATAATGTGTCAATTCATAATAAATATTAGATGAAAATACTTGCTACAGTTTTTAACCAAAATTGTGGTATTATTATACATGTTAATAAGTGATTCTCATGAATCAAATAATTTGAGGAGATAATGTAAGTAAAATAAATCATTATACCTTCACTTGAACATCTGCTGACGAGTGCAGAAGCTTGAGCCCTAGCCGCTGCCGCCATTTCAGTTTCTCCAATTTTCACAGCCACGTAGTGCAAGTCCATGAAGAGATCATGATGTCCGAGATCAACAGCCAAGAGAAAACTAGTCTCATACATCTTTGAACGAACTAGTTGATGAAAAAATTTTCTTGTCAAAGACTTCACCTGAAATTACATAATATTTATAATAATATTTCATACTAAAATATTAAATTATGTGTGGATAAAATATAAAATTTTATATGTTTATATTTAACAAGCAGATTTGACCTGAAAATACACAATGTATAGTATATAAATGCTGCATTATTTATTACAAAAATATATTAACTTCTTCAGAACAATATAAATTATAAATTAACGTGGATTATTTTGAAGAGTTCATTATGAAAGGTTAATCAATTTATACACCCACATAATAACACCAAACTGATAGTTTTATTCATAATGAATAAAATTATATTATATTATAAGTTAAATAAATATATTATGTAATTTTATACCTGTGCTCCAAATTTATGATGTACTTCAGCACTTAATGGAACAGATGGACTGTGAAAACTCCCTAAAGCGTCCTGCAACAATTTTGCACTACTTTCCTTTAGAGGTGACTTCATAATATGCGCCACAATTATTTGCAAAGCAGCGAATGCCTGCTCGTTGAAATCCCAGCTCAACAACAACCGTATTGCCCTCTCGAGTTTATTCTCGCGCACATACATCCTTATCAGCGACTGAAAACTTAACGAATTCATTATATGCGAGAAGACCAACACAGGACCCTGCTCCATTGCGATGAATAAATGTTTCTTGCTCCAAAACATAATCTCGACTGAACGTTGTGTGGTGAAGTATGATGATATATCAAATTGTGTGTTGGCTGATTCCTCATTGGTCAATTGTATGTTGACATTATTTAAAGCTGCATCAAAGTATTGCAGTTGACCTCTCTCATTAGAAATTGAGAATAGGGCTCCAGATGTGTGCCAGGAGACATGTTTAGGAATGAAAGAGGCTTTTATTATTCGACTCGAACCTCTATTCCTGTCTAATACTGCTAGGGAGCCATCAATACAACAAAGTGTTAAATAAGTTTCGTTTTCACTCAATGCAGAACAACTGACTTGTGTCTGTAAAGGTACGGCTGTAATTGATGTCCTTTTTAATGTGCTACCTATTAGCTCGAATAAACACACCTCTATTGAGACAGAGCCACGTTGTGAAACCTTTTGTTCGACTACTATTATACATCGGTGGTTAATTTTACTAACAACTACCCTAATTGGTTCTCCATCAGTTTTTCTATAGGAGAGTAGATCGGGTCCACGTGCTCCTATCCAATACAAGTGGAGATTGGCCCTTTGGTGGTCTTTACTGACCGGTGTCCATGGTTGTGGATGTTCACTTCCAGTCCGTCCCCAAATCACCATTAATTCTCCTTGCACACTTAGATTTCGTCTTTGTCCACTCTCTATAACCCATTCCTTCCACACACCACCTTGACCTATCACCCGACCATCTTTACACACGCAAACAACTTGACTTCCACCGCATATAACCCCGTCACTAATTACATCAGGCTGTACCCTGCTTGATAACGTCCTGTCTATATTTACACTAGCGATATCACTTTTGTCCACTTTCACATGCACTAAAATCCCTCTCGATAATAAAAAATAAACTGAGTGTTCACTACAATAAATACAAACGATTTTATTCACAGCTAGCACCTCCTCGAACTCCTTCAACTTTTCACGTAGTTTCTCTGGCCTTTTATTTGTGATCACATACTTGAACCCCCTTGCCTCCACATATTTCCTCTTGCAATTGCTATAAAACGGATTCCCAGCCTCCCTCCCAGCAAAGTACCTGTGAAATTATTAAATGTAACAATTCATTTATTTAATATTAGCATGCAATGTTATTACTTGTAACAGCTGTAATCATTCGGCTTTAAATTAATATCATCCTGTGTACTCCAGAAACGGATTTCTGTTAAAATCGAGAGCATCGTATGCGAGATTCATGGAATGCGAAGAAATCTGAAAACTTTAAAGATGACAGGTAAACAGGTCACATTTACGCCGAGGTCAAGGTTAATGGTTTAACCTATAAGAAAAACATACACAGATTATTTATTTTTAATTTATTTATTAATATTATTTAAAATATAGTATACAGTATTTTAATTCTTAATAAATTAAATATGGCGATAGTTATTAATATTTATATTTGAAGTAAATATATTTTTATTTTATTATTTATTTGGTTAAATATTTGATTATGATTAATTATTTATTTACTTTATAAGTTAGTGACAATAATTTATTATATGAACGAGTATAATTTAAACTTTGATTTAAAGAAAAGCGCGATTTTAGTGTTGCCTATATTAGTTTATATTATCTCAAAATATTGTTATAAAAATATCAGTGCTGCCAATGTTAAAACAAATATTATAAACATTGTAATGTTTAAATTTATACATAATTTGATTGTGTTAATGTAAAAATAACAATCGTATAAAATATTCACGAATTAATTAATTATTATTAAATTATAAATATGAAAAATCAATAGTCTTTCATTGTATGTTATATCTTTTTCTTTACACTCGATGGATTAAAATAACTCCAATTGTAAATGAGTTGTATATCTTGTGCTTACTTTTTGTTAAACATAACCCCAAAAACTAATTCTCTTAAAATACACCAAAATGCTGCCGAATATTTATAATAAATCAAGGGAAATATTCGCTACGACTAAACGTAAGTATAAATAATAGTCGATATGGCCTATTTTTTCGTATATACATAATATTAAAAAAATTAAAAATATATACCAAAAATTGGAAGTTGTTGAGAAGGTATAACAATTAAGTAACCCTTGTTTATCTAACAAATGAAAACCATTATTTATTTAACGTATTTTTTCTTATAGTTATTCGTCATGTATCAACAAAAATCCCAGCCAAAACCAAAACCGATGCTGTCAGGCACAATTACTCTGAGTACAGGCACATTTACCCAGAATTTCTACCGGATCCAAAAATCGAATTCAGGAATAAGATAAGGGAACGTCTGGAAAGGAACGATATGATTTCCAGAAGAACTCTGATTGACATACCGGAATTCTATGTTGGTAAATCTGTGGTTCAATCATATTGAAATTATTAAAGCAATTAATTTAATAATTCTTGTGTGAAGGGTCCATCATGTTAGTTACATCATCTGACAAGCACACACCAGGAAAGCCCATCAGGTTTGTAGGTATCTGTATACAGAGAAGAGGTACTGGACTGAGGGCAAATTTTACACTCAGAAATGTTATCGATCATCAGGTAAATTTTTATTAATAAAACGTCAAAACTTTACATAGTAATTTTATAAAATTATTATTAATCGCATAATCAGTACTTTATTATAAGTGTAAAAGCAAAATCATAACAAAATTAAGAAATATGTTCCTTCAAATTTTTATTAGTTTATAAGTAAATATGTTTTTACCATGAAATCAAAAAATGTTTCTGAGCTGACATTGATTAATATAATGAAGTTGGCTACACTGTTTGAGAAAATATTTACAATTCAAACAAATATTTGTTTTTTTTAAACCTTCATCTATGTTCTACCAATTGTAAGATGAGATAAAAGCCACCCACCCATCCTACATATATATTTCAATCTAAAGGTAAAACAGTGCCTGTATTTTTACTTTCCCTATATGAAATATAGGGGAAGTATTGTGATCGTGATTTTTTTTTGAAAAATTTTTTTTGCGGAAATATCCGTTTTGAGGTCCCCTGAGTCCATTGCACTAATTTCTGGAAAAAAAATTTTTGTGTCTGTGTGTGTGTCTGTCTGTCCGTCTGTCTGTCTGTCTGTCTGTCTGTCTGTCTGTCTGTCTGTCTGTCTGTCGGTGGGTGCTGTATCTCTAAAACGAATAATCCGATTGAGATGAAACTTTAAACTTAAGGTTTTATCTTTAAAAACTGGAACTGAAAAGCTTTTGGTAAACATTCGTAGACCGGAAGTGGATGTTTACTCGAGACGTTTTTTTGTTTTTTGGTAATATTTTTCTAAATATGAAAAATTTAAAAAAACAGTTCAAACAAAAGTTAAAGAGAATAAAAAATTGAACAAGTTTTATTTAAACATATTTTTCATAATATTTTTAACTTTTGAGAAAAAAAATAAAAACTGAAAATTTAGATATTTTTTGACAATTGCTAATTAACTGTTGGAGTTACATGAAATTTATATAACAAATAATTGTAGAGAATTAAAAAATGAATAAATTATTAAGAATAGCCTTTTTGCATAAATCTCATAGTTTTCGAGAAAAATATAGGGAAAGTACTATGATGGACACATCACCATTTTTTATACACATGAATACTTTAGTTTTACATTATTTAAAAACTAAGACAGTATTAGTGAATGAAATCCTACTGTAAGGGGGCAAAAGGGCATCTTATTCTTGTAATGTAAATTTGGTTTACATCATATAAAATATAAAAGCCTTTGATATTTCTTATTTACTATTATGAGTAATATTTAATTATTTATCCAGGGTGTTGAAGTAATGTATGAACTATATGATCCCACCATACAAAAAATTGAAACTTTACGTTTGGAGAAGCGTTTAGACGACGAATTATTATATTTGAGGGACGCCCTACCTGAATACAGCACATTTAACGTAAACATGGAAGCGGAAATGCTGCCAGAGGGCGCGCCGGTGCCGATAAACACCCTAAAGGTAAAATTAAAGCCAAGGCCCTGGTTGGAAAGGTGGGAGCGCAAAGAGTTGAAGGGAATCGAAAGCTTGGACTTGCCGCAAAGATTTTTCGATCGGGCCAAGGAATTGGCTAAGCCCTACGAGAAATATGATCTAATGAAGGAATACATGTAAGTGATGTAATGCATTATTAATTAACACCACGAATTATGTGAATAAATTTTTTCAGGCGAACAATCCCTGAAGAGGAGCAGAATGAAATCTTTGCAGAAATTCAGTCTCAACTGCAGAAATTGGAATTAACCAGGAAGAAGTTGAAACGCAAGAGGACTTTTGTTAAACCCACTAAGCTGGCTTAAATCAGGTTATTTTACTGTAGATTATAAACAAAATTGTACAAAAATTATTTGGGTTATTCTTTTAAATCCCTATCTAATTATTATTATTAACTTTCTTTAATAGGTTATAAAAAATAGTAGAAAATGATTTTTAACACATTTTATATTTACAAAAATGTACACACGCACACAAAGTTGTGCATACTTCCTTCATAACTTAAACCTATAATTAAAACAACGTTTTTCTTAATGGAACCGGATCACATGTTTACTCACAAGCTGAGGTAATTAATTTTATTAAAAAAACAGGGAAAGGAACAGGTAAATACTTCTTAAAAAACGGCTAAATACTGAACGATGAAGAGACGTTTACAACCGGCGGCACACACTTCTTCAATTTGTACGGATGATGGCGGGCCTCCTCCTTCTCCTTTTCTATTGCATCTTGGATACCTCGAATCGCGTGTTGACGAGCTCCTCGTCGGAGTCGAGGACGGGGAGGGGCGGATCGATCGTCACGTTCTCCTCCAGCCATTTTAAATCCTCTTCGATCGTGCTTTGTTTTAGCGAGTTGTCCTTTTGATGGTGGATCCGGACTTTCACACCGTACGCGTCGTTAACTAAGTGTTCCTCTTCTTCATCGTCGCCGGTGTCTAGGAGAGGCACGAAAGCGTATCTCTGATTGTTGTTTGTGGGTCTCCACAGAATCATGATGACTAGTAGTAGGGATGAGAAGAGGATGTGCCAGTAGGCCTGTTCCAGCCAGAGATCTTTCCACACCATCAAGCACATCACGATTCGGTGCGTTTTTATCGAGTAAAGCATGAAGATAACTGAGGCTGCCACCGCGAAGATTAGCGTATTTGTGAAGTGCCGATAGAGATTCAATTTTATTTCGTTCCTTCTTAACCGTAGGGTGCGCGTTGTGTTCACTAAAGCACTAAAGATCCACCAGCAGATGGCGGAATCTAAAACTGCTAAAGGAACAGAGGCTACTAAAAGATCTTTACTTTGATCAATATTCTTTCGCGTGACTCGCAGATATGCTTCAGATGATGCTAAGAAGAAATACAGCATACCGACTCCGACGACTCTATGGAGAGCCGCCCCCAAACGTGGCTTCACTATGCCGAATCCTAAACTTACGATTACGACCAGCATTCGCGCGAGTGTGCGTTTGGCGCAAGAAATCCACTCGGCGAACAGCATAGCCCCCTGCACCCGCACCCCCTTGTTGTTGATACTCTGGTATTCGGCATAGAACGTCGCTTTCTCCAGCATCCCCAGCAGGATCACGCCGCCGATCCAGAATTGGACGCGGAGAAGGTCGCGCCATTGCAGGAACGACATCACCAGCCAGATCAGGCCTAGGATCACGTAAAATATGCACATAAAACCGTAGAAGGGTAACAGGGGCCAATCGGCGGCTGAAAGGTAGCCGTAATCGCTCTTCATCTCCACATGTACGCCAAGCTTGTATTTTTCTCCTGAAACCTTCAATCCCAGGGCGTAAACACCGTCTTTGGGGATAACGTAAACCGGCGTTTTCGTCGATCCCGTTTTCTCCACTGACTGCTCCTCTAGGATTATGTGGTCATTACACTTGAATACCTTGTCCAATGACCGGTAAAATGTTTCCGATATATTCACCGCGTATGTGGGATTTAAATGCTGTGAACATAAAAGTATTAAAAAAGTTGAGTAGATATCTCTAAATTCAGTTAAGAAAATTGACGCTGATAACAACGCCATCTCTAATTCCACTAAAAACGCTTATCCGAGTTTTGAGTTTTATAAAAAAATATTTTAGTGTACAAAAATCTTGTCAAAATTAAAAATCGGCTTGAAAATTAATGAAACTAAAGAGCTGAAGATTTTCAAATAAAGTTTTAAGATACTTATCAAACTGTATCTTTGTCTAATATCTATTTGTTTTGTTATTTGTTATAAATACTTAAAAAAACAACAGAAAATAGATCAATTAAATTGTTTAAAACAAATTTAAACCATAAAAAAAACAAATGACAGCTATAAAAACATCCGTAAATTCCTAAAAAAACCCAAATAAAATATATATATATATACATATATATATATATCAAAAAAGGAGATTGCAAAGACCATTTATGGTTTAATAATGTATTAAAGCATTCATATAGTCACTTTGTGCCAGAAATATATGTCTAGAATTAAATACAAGTATGAAAAAGGGTAATTTAGTGTGGATTTATATAAATGTCATAAAATAAAAACATGAAACATGTCGATTAAACTAGGAAAGCATAAAAAATGAGTGTTAAGTATAAAAAAATTATCCATAAATTACCATTTTTACATGATGACTAATTTTGTACTTTATTTTATATTTATATCTATAAAACAAAAGCCATGTAATACTTACATTTGACACAGCAACCATGGCATCTTGGAAATCCCAGCACACAGAATGAAAAATAGTCCAGCTTATGCTTATATTAATTGGCTCCGTCCCTCCAATCAATTCGCAATTCACTACAAACAAATGCTTCAATTTTACGTACCACTCTCCCAACACGTACCCTTACCTCTTATAAAAACCTGCGCTCCTTTGAACAGACTCTTCGACAGCACAATGTTGTTATGTTCCTGCATTAAAGACACGATGACAAACTTATGGGGGTTGAAATCACGAACCGAGACTTACCCCTATCAGTAGGAAATCCCACACACCTTCGTCCGGCGATGATGCCTTCGTCTCATGGTTGAAAACGCAGATTAAGCACAGCAGCACCACGAAACTGCAATTTCGACGCATTTTATTCCCCTTATCACCATTTATGGTGTTAAATGTAAATGGAAAAAAAGTGGAAAACCGCAGTAATCACCGATTTGACGTTGACGTTCGGGGCTGCCAATTTCCACGTATTTCAAACAAAAACGCCGTTTTTGGTGATCGTTTCGATTCGATTCGCATTCCAGGCGGAATTTATTTACCACGAATGCGAGAAATGTTGTTTGAAATTAGTTATGATTATCGTAATACATTGAGAACCAATGGTTTGTTCGATTGGTAGTATTGTTTCTAAGGTTTTTGAAATTGATCGATACTTTTAGTTTAAGGTGCAAACACTTGATTTTATTGGCGCTTAAAAATTTCATATTCTTATTTTATAAAAAAAAACTTATTAATTATATTATAGTTAGTAATTTAAATAATATATAATTTATACAAAACAATATATTAACTATTTGCTTGATATGTCGGATTATTAAAAATATTTGAAGCTAAATCATAAAACAAAATTATGTAGATATATAATATTAAAACAAATATACAATATAAGTTAATTATATACATGAGAGAATACTTAAAAGCTAATAAATAAATCTGACGGGGGCGATCCTTTAAAGTAACAAGCTCATTTACACACACACACACAAATCACACGGCGAAAGGACCACGTGGTCGATAGCCAAACACTACTACTACCACTACTACTAAATATCTGTATTTACACATTTCAAACTATTTACATATATATATTTTTTCTGGATAATATTTTTTTAAATGTTTAATATAATTTAAAATTTATTTATGAAATCTTAAAATAAATTGTCTACGCCACTGATCTGTCAGTAGAATTATGGATTAGGAATTTATTATACAATTAATTATATTGAAGGTATATAATAAAATGAAAGATATGTATTAACAAATTATTAGAAATGTAAATGTTTATTTTATACTTTAAATTATAATTTTACGTAATAATAATGTTAAGTAAATGCAATCGCAAAAATGTTGCCAAAATGAAAATAAATTAATAACTCATCGTTGTTACAGTATATCTGTGGTAGTTTTTGAAAATGGCGTCGATGGGACCGAAAGTCGCGGAGACTCCGCTGGAGCTGCTCACCCCTCACCTGGATAGACCCGAGCCCTTTCTGAATAAAATTTGGGGCGGTGCCCTATTCGGCACCGCTACGTTCGCCGCTGTGTGCTTCGGCAATTTCGCCACGAAGCGACCCATCTTCAGTGGTTCGTAACCTTTAAATTATATAATTGCAGATCACAACATTACATTTCACTGTTTTCCTTTAGAATAATGCACGATTCCTAATTGTTTATTAAATAATTTAAAACTTTTTAATTGTATAATTGATTTACACCATACGATTTATTATATTTCATTAATTAATAAGATATGTTAATACTAAACAAACATAAATAAAATGTTTATAAATATTTATTATAATTTAACCATATTATGCTTATATTGGAGGTTTGTACTTTATTTATTATGTTATTATGGTAGTGATTTTTTAGGTATTCAAAGGCATATAGTTCTTACTGGACTCGCTGTTGGTTTGGGCCAGTACGTCGACAGCTATAGGAAAGATTATTTGGCTGAGAGGGATGCCGTGTTCCGCCATTACATTGAGCTACATCCAGAGGACTTCCCTCCCTTTGGTTAGTGCAAATATAACTAATAATTCTCAGCTTGTCTCAGCAGTCCGTTTTATACAAAGTGATCTAAATTTATTACAGAATTAGAAAATCTAGGAAAAGTATGTTCAGTTTTTTGTTTTATTAGACACATTTACTATCAGCTTAGTTTTTTATTATTATAGCAGAAAATTTAATATTCAACTTTTAATAATTTGCTTATTACTATTAATTTATTAGTTTATCAAAAGAACAATTTTATATACTTTTCTAATAGAATAGAAAGATATTTTCTATCTTCATTAATAAAAACGGTAAAACAGTAAGTTATTTTCTAGTCAAAGTTATGGTATTTTATGTTTTTTAAAATTTTGTTGGAAAAAATACTATTTAAACTTTAATTGTTTTGGTGGTACAGAACTTTTTACTATATTTATATAATTAATAACAGTATTGTATTTTTTTCCATGTTTATATGTCCTGAATTGTCCTGGTTTCCTTTAATTTCGCCACTCTTTTGATTTTATTTCTTTCCCCTATGTGTTAATTGTATGATTTCACTTGAAATCATAATCTGTTTGCTGTTTGTTTTTCAGATCGGAAAAAGTACTCTGAAGTGCTGCAGCCGTGGGTCCCAATCCGCTAGTTTTTAGTGAGTGTTAACGGTTAGTGTATATTTCGAAAATAAAGTAATTTTATTGTTGCATTGTCCGTTTTTAGTGGGCTCAATTATATCCTCAGAAAGTGTAGTTACCAGTGCTTTAATGTGAGAAATAAATTAGAAAATATTAATTGTATCCATAAGGGTGATGGTAACGACCGTTATTATGTCGTGTGGTTTATTATTAAAATAAAAGAGCTAATATTATATTAAAACATTTGAAGGAATCATTTTCCTTGAATGTTGTTAGAAGAAAAAATGTTTTGCGATTAATGGAACTAGTAGTGAAGTGATGTTATAACAGATGGTTATATAATTATTAATTTATTTATATATTACTTTGTACAATACCTAATACAAAGAAATGATGTTTATAAAAAAGGAAATAATATATAAAGTAAAATGGATTCTAATTATTTTATTCAACCAATTCGATAATAAAAAATAAATACACGCAGTATCATTGTAACAAGTAACTTTATAATAAAACCTTATATGCTTTTAATAAAAGTGCTAATAATATGCAAAATACAATCTAATAAACGAGCATTCTTGAAGTCTTTAACTGGGACGACACGACGGCCGGTCGGGGGGGAGTACAATTGAGCAAAAACGGTTGGTGTAATAAATACAGTTTATTTTCTTCTGTTAATGTAACTGCAGGAATGGTGTTCACTTGCTCACACTGTCCGGGTCGTAGTTGTCCTTCGAGGGGATTCCCGTGCCGGCGGCGTCCCCCAGCCACGGGTACTGGTTGGGGCACTCGACGCACGTCTCCAGGTACCTCGTATCGGTATAGTTGATGTTCGGGTTCTTGTAGATAAGGGCGCACTTGTTGGCATTGTTGCAGCCCGGCGGCGGCAGGTTCTCCTTCTTCTTGTTGCAGTTCCACGCCTCGAAGTTGTTCAGCTGGTTGAGCGGTTTCGGGTCGGTGATCCATGTCAGGGCTTGGGTTATTGTTACAAACCAAATGTCATTTCTGAAAAAATAAAATACACAGAATGTATATATAAAAGAAACCAGTAAAGAAATCAATGCAAGGACATAAACATAATGTAGAAAGAAAAGCAGCAGGAAAAAATGGTATACCGTTATTAAATTACAAAGGCTTTGATTTTTGAGGTTTAAATTATGTAGTATACATCACTTAAACTCCAAACAAAAAAATACATTATTAGTATTTTTCTACAACGAACTAAAGGACTTTAATAGATTTTATTATAAGTATTGATAAGCTTTAAAATTCAAAATATGTTATAGATAGGTTAATAAACTAATATTATTTACACTGAATTGAAAAATTCACTATGTTTCACTATGTATGGATTACCACGTAGTAACGGTCGCAACCATTCTCTTTATTAATATTATTTAAATGTCTCTGTGAATATTTTACCTATAAATTGTATTAATCATTTCATAGATTAATTATCTATACACTAGTAATTAGTTTTAATTTGTACGATTTTCTGTTGCAAGATTTATGTGGCTAATTAGAATTTTTGAAAGGAAAACCAGCCCGTTCACGGCTAGATTGTTGTTATCGATGAATTAATAACGTGAATACTAACTGTTCCATGGCCCAGTCCAAGAATTTCTGCAGACCTTGCTCCAGTTCTTTGATCGAGAACCAGTTGGTGTGGAAGGGCATCATATAGGGCGCCTTGTTTTGCTCGTAGTGCCTGCTGAAGTCCTCCTGCAGCCATTCGAAGACCTCCTGCGCGTCGTGGTTGTGGAGCACGCACTGGTCTAGGTACGGGCAATGGCCGCCCTCGTAGTCTTCCACGTAATGGGCGTTCAATGGTACTTCCCAAATACCTGATCAAAGAAATAAATGAATATACTGATTCTTAAACACAGATTAAATTATATGAATATTAATAATTATTTCTGGTAAAAACCCTAGTCAATGTTTTAATCTGTGTTTCATATGGATTGCCAACTAGTAACGGTCGCAACCATCATGATTACACATACTTCTACAAAGTAAAGACAAATTCTTTTGACAATTTCAACTGTTTTAGCTCTGTTTGTTAATTATGCTTCTTCGTAATATAACTCTATTTTAGTAGTTTTAAATATTTATGAAAACTTGCAGCAGAGTTTATATTTTTTGAGAATTATTTTTGGACAGTCTTCAAAAAATTGCAATGTGCATTCAGACATTCTTTTATTGACATTTTAATCTATTTTTTGGTATTAAACAATTGTATATTTTGTTACCCTTTCAAAGGGATTAAGAGAGTAAAAAATAATTACAATTTTTACTGATACGCATGGATAATGAATAAGGAAGGATAGTAGCATGCTAGGTCAACGTACAGTGTAAATAATATAGGTCAAAGGTATGCTGGGACAATATATATTTCATTGGGATAGGTCAAGGTTACGCCAGGGCAATGAATGATTTGTTGGCCTAGGTTAAGAGTACGCTAGGATAATAAATTACTTGTTGGAATAGGCCAAGAGTACGCTAGGACAATGCATAATTTGTTGGGATAGGTCAAGGGTACGCTAGGCCAATGCATAATTTATTAACCTAGGTCAAGAGTACGCTACTAAGGCAATAAATTATTTATTAATATAGGTTAAGAGTAAGACAGGATATTAAAAAATTTATTGGGACAGTTGGAGAGTGTAGTTGGATAATGAAAAAAATATTATTGAGATAGGCTAAAACATGCGCAGGAGTATAAAACCAAAATAAAGTTATTAAAAATATATTGGACAAAGCCCGAAAAAAAATCGATAATTAATCGAATCAAAATTAATTTGAGAGTGATTTATAACATTTAAGAATTCCTAAATTGCAAACTGTTAAAACACTACAGATTTGTGAAAGAACACTTCAAAACTATCAAAATTGATAATTATCATAAACGAAGAGATGTGTAGAAAAAAAAACATGTGAAAGTTACAAGAATTTAAAAAAAAAACGATTGATTTGTATAAAAAATTGGAAAGAAAATTATTAAAAAACCATTGGAAAAAGTCTTTTAAAAACAATTGACAATTGCCAAAAAAGTAAAGACTTGTGAAAGGGCATTTGAACATTCCTGAAAACAATTGACGATTGTTGAAAACAGATTTAAAAAAGAACATTTGAAATTGTATTAAAAAAACTTTTAACGTTAAAAAATAATTTATTTTAAAACGTACATTTAGAAAGGCACAATTCGTGATAATTGTTAAAGAAAATCATTTGAAAATATTGAAAAAAGACAATCGTCAAAAACAACTTAAAACTGAGAGAACATTTGAAAAATTCTTAAAAGCAATTGATCAACTGTTGAAAACAATAAGGATTTATGAGAGAATATTTCAAAATTTATGGAAAAAATCAATTTTACTTAAAAACAATTGATAACATAAATTCAAATTTATGGAAGAACATTTGAAGTTTAAAAAAACATCTGAGAGTTGAAACAATTAGAAACTGTTGATAAACAAGGTTTTCTTCGAATAGTCTGTATATTAAATGTAATAATAATAATCTACATCTTTTTTAATAAGTTAGATTTTGGTTTTCACTTTGAATTTTTTTTCGTCTTTTGTTAGTAAAAAGGATTTTTTTTTGATTTTCTGGAAACAATTGAAATTATGACAAGCAAGTTCTTCTTCGAATGGTCTGTTTATTAAACTTCTATATCTTTTTTAGAGACTAGTTTATATTATTTTTGGCAATATTTAATTTCACAAAAAAACATTATTTTCTAAAAATAATTGATAAAAGAAAGATATTTGAAAATGAATTTAAAAAAAACTAATAATTAGCAAATAGGGTAGAGATTTGTAAAAAAACATCTGAAAGTTATCTAGAAAAACAATTGACAAATAAGTTAGATTATGTTTTTGGTAAAGGGATTTTTTTTTGATTTTCTGAAAACAATTGAAATTATATTATGAAAAAAAAACACAAAAAAAATTTTAAATCATTACCCAAGTTTTTTGTTTTTGATAAATAAGTTAATAAAATGTATTAAAATCCTTTAGTTCGTTGTAGAAAATTAAATAATAAATTTAAAAATACGATTCACGAAATGTTTTCGTATTTTTAAATTTATTACAAATAAGTTAGATTTAGTTTTCCATTTAGAATTTTTTTTTCGTCGTTTGTTTAAAAAAATGGTGAAATGGAATATTTTTGCTTTTCTGAAAACAATTGAAATTATCTCATGAAAAAAAAAAAACGCAAATATATTTTAACCAAGTTTTTTTGTTAAAAAAAAACAATTGACAAATAAGTTAGATTTTGTTTTTCATTTTGATTTTTTTTTCGTCGTTGGTTTAAAAAAATGACAAAAAGGATATTTTTTGATTTTCTGAAAACAATTGAAATTATCTCAAAAAAAAAACGCAAAAATATTTTAAAACTCTACCAAAGTTCTTTCTTTAAAAAAAAAACAAGACAAATAAGTTAGATTTTGTTTATCATTTTGAATTTTTTCGTGGTTTGTTTAAAAAATAGGTGAAAAGGATTTTTGATTTTCTGAAAACAATTGAAATTATCTAACGAAAAAAAATGCAAAAATATTTTAAAACTTTACCTAAGTTTTTTGTTGTAAAAAAATTGACCAATAAATTAGACTTTGTTTTTCATTTTGATATTTTTCGTCGTCTGTTTAAGGATTTTTTTTGATTTTCTGAAAACAATTGAAATTATCTCATGAAACCCAAAAATATTTTAAAACTTTACCTTAGTTCTTTGTTTAACATTTAGTTTTTACAATTATATTATTAAAAAATATTCAATAAAACCCCAAAAGAAAATCAATCAACAATAAAAACAACACATAGTAAACAATTGAGTAAAAAATAAAAACAAACGATTTTTAAAAATATTGAATATACAATCGTCAAAAACAAATTTAATCTGAAAGAACATTTGAAAAAATCTGAAAAGTAATTGATAACTATTAAAAACAATAAAGATTTATGAGAAAATATTTCAACATTAAAAAAAAAAGAATTTTCCTCAAAAACAATTGATAACTTTTGAAAAAAAAAATTACGAAAGAAAAATATTTAAAAGAAACAATTGACGATCGTTAAAACAACTTAATTTTGTTGAAAAAAAAACATGTAAGGACTAAAACACAATTTTTGACCATTTTAAAAAAAAAAAAATGATTGACGAAAATATTTAAAAAACAAAAAAAAAACAATGGGCAATTAAATATATATGAAATTTTTTTAAACCAATTGACAAATCTTAAAAATAATATAAGCCTGTTCAAAAATATTTATATATCTCTGAATACTAAAACAGTTAAAAGTAGAAACATTAATTTACTTACAAGAGAAAATTATTGAAGAAAAAACTCTATAAAACAATCGATCATCGCAAAACAATAATGATTTGTGAAAGAACATTTGAAAATTCTTGAAAACAATTGAAAACCGTTGAAAATTATGAACATTCATGAAAGAACTTTTGAAAATTGTTAAAAAAACAATTGATATTTATCAATAAAACGGAAACATATAAGAAAATATGAAGCAATTTTTAAATATTGAATTATTTTCCATTATTTTGTTTTTATTTAATAAATTCAATCAAAAATATGCTTTTAACACTAATCTCCTTTTTTTTGGTGACTAATTTCAGTAATTGAAATAATTTATTTTAATATATTTTTCTTTACTTTCAGAAAACAATTTAAAAAATCAGCAGAAAAAATGTAAATAACAAATGAAGTTCTTAAAACATCAACTTGAATTAAAAGGTAGTGAATAAAACGTAAGAAAAAATAATCGACAGTTAAATTACGAATTCCTACAAAAACAATTGATAACTCTTGAAAATGATAAATATTTATGGAAGAACAATTTAAAATATAATAATTATCATATGCAAAGAGATTTTCAAAAGAAAACAATTGAAAGTTACCAAAAACAAAGAAACATTGGGTTATGTGGGCGATCCTTTAAAGTAACAAGTTCATTAACATAAATATGAATAAAAAATAACATGGCGGAATGACCATGTGGCCGATAGCCAAATGCTAATACTTCTTCCAAAAGATTTTAGTTAAAAAACCTTTAGAAGGATCCAAAACAATGATTAGAAGAAATCTTAAACAGACGAGAGAGATTTGTTAAAGAACATTTAAACAAATAACAAAAATATATTGAAAAAGGACTTAAAGAAAACAATAGAGATTTGTGAGAACACATTTGGATATTCTTAAAAAATAATTCTTTATCAAAAATATATATTTTTTCAATAATAATATCTTCATATTTTATCTTTTAAATGTGTTAATTCAATTTCGTTGTTTTACTCATTAAATTACTAATAGTTATTTATAAAAATTCAATTATTAGGATGAATGTTGTACCTGGGAATGATTTTGTTGGGCAAGATCCGGCCTTGCACTCGTGCGGAATCTTGTAGTCCAGGGTGTAGGGCCAAGCCGGCACGGCCGCCGGAGGTACGCCGATCGAACTGTCGTAGATGAAGCCGAAATCTTCCATCACCTTGTACTGGGTGTTGCGCCCAGGCTTGAGGAATGGCGCCCTCATGCCCACCACCTCGCTCTTGGAAATGTTGGAGAAGTGCTTCAGAATATCGCGCATGCCGATCATCTCGCCCACCCACTCCTCGTAGCCCTTATCTTGCAATCCTTGTTGAAGACTACAAAAACAAAAAAACATATCGACATCAAATTATTATTAAAGAAAAAGAAAATAATATTTTCTTATATATAACTTGAGATATTACAGACACAAAAGAATGTACACTTTTTTGTTTTAATTAGTTAGTATTTGTTAGTATTATTGTTTTCATTTTGGATTCAATTGTTACTTACGAGATAGTCTCCGTGGCAATTTCGTGGCTGTCGGCGGCCAGTTGCTGTATCATGTGGTAGTTGCTGTACTCGTGGGAGACGAAGAAGGTACCCTTAATCTCGCAGCCGTTGGGGTTCTTGCGCTTCTTGTTGAAGACCTTCTTGTAGTGGTCGAAGTTGTTCAGGTTGACCGCGCCGTCAAAGGTGAGCAGAATCATTTGTGGAATCTGGAAAAACGAAAAAGTTGCGTTTTAAATATAAGAACTTACGTTTGTGAAGGCGTTCACTTTGTAGTACACCTTGAATATGATGATGAAAGACGTTGGTTTACTATTTTTAATAAAAGTCACCGTGTCTCCTTATTCATCATAAGAACTTAATTATGTTTTTTATTTTTATTTTGGAAAATTAGATTAAGTATTGTTACTTTTGTTTGCCTATACCATCGAGTTTTATTTTATATTCAGAAGAAATCAAGGAAAAAAAGATTACATACATCATCTGGGTCCAATCCGCCTGGAATAAGAGTGCCATCTTTGGAACAGAAGCAGTATGGCAGTTCGCAATCAGCGGGATCGCATTTTGAGGCCAAGTTCTCTGGAGACTCGGTGCTTGGAGGTGGTGCTAATGAAAAAAGGAATAAATATATCTATTTTTTTGAATTCATTATAAAGTTTGAATCTTTATTTATATTTATCTAGAGTGTCCAACATTTTATTAACTGCCTAATTTTATTGTATAATTACTTTTTATTATTATTTTTTTTCTCAAAAATTTAGAAGAATGTAGTGATGATATAATAATGTATAAACGTAATAAATTACTTGCTGCTAATGGACCACACCTGGCCTCCTCTTTGAACGTGCAGTACTTCTGGATGTCATCGAAGTACAGACCGGACGGGCAACGGTTTACGTAGGGGTATCCATCGACGCACTAAGAAGAAATAATATAATAATAATTGTTGATATGTTATGTTAATAATAACGTGTGCGTTAAGTTGTACAATTTTGATTTAATAACTTATTTGATTGATTGAGCACGTTTATTAAGTTTAGACTGTTATGTTAGAAATAACGTGTACTATTTATGAATTCATTATTTTACAACAAATTATTTGATTGTCTGAGCAAGTTTTAAGATTGATGTTAAAAATAACCATTCTCAATGGAAATGTTATTTTTTTTTTAAATTCAACAAGATTTACATTTAGAAAAATCTTAACTTTACAAATTTAACGAATACGTTATTATTTTGTCTCATATTTTACGTTTGTTATGTGTTGATAGATAACTTGGATTATTTGCTACACTTAGATGGTCATGTTAAAAACAGCGTTTACGTTAAGTTTAACATTTTTCCTATGGGATAGATAGATAACTTTATAAGTTAAATGTACTTATTTTACGTTTTATTACATAACAATATATATTTGAATAACTAAAAACTTTTACAATGCAATGGTGATAACGTGTACGTTAAATTTAACATGTTTCTATTGAATGGCTACGATTTTTTAAGGGGACAAAAAAAATTGAAATATGCATTTGAATCATTTCCTGTTATCATATTCACCTGATAGAATTTTCTGCACGTGGCCGGATCGGCGAAGTTTCCGTTTCCTGTCTCCGGCGGACAGGTGAAATCAATGTCCTTCTTCTCCTCCTTGGGAGCGGGCCGCCTCTCGTTTTGGGCCGGCGGCTGCTGTTGCGCGTCCGCTGCAAAACGGGTTTTCGGTTGTTTTATTCGATTGTTGGTAATTTTCATTTTATTGCGCTCAAATGAGTTTATGAAACTAGTTTGAACTTTTTTTTGTCAGCTCGCAATGACGCGACAAATGTTATCAAACACAAGAAACGTAATATAATAAATAAACAAACAACAACAAATTATCAGATAATAAAATATTCCTTAATCGATGATTATAAAAAAACTAATTGTTAAATTCGATTTCATGGTCCAAGGTATATATTAAAGTTTCTCTTAATATTTTATTCTTGTTATAATTAATAAACATTAAGTACAACTCTTACTTATATTTTATAGATTGGAGGGTGTGATAGAGGCCCACCCTGCATATATTTTTCACTTCTATCATTATTAGTTTCTAAGGTTTCTGTCAATTATAGTAAATTTAGTGTGGAAATTGTTCAAGAAGGTTAGTTTAAATGATTCATATATGTAGAGTGGGTGGATGGTATGTATCACATTCTTCAATCTGTAAAATATACCTGAGAGTTATACAGAATGTTTAATTATGATTGAAACTGAAAATAAACTTATAATATGTGAAATTAAATGTAACAAAGAGTCTTTTTAATAGTAGTAAGAGAATTTTTAAAGCAGTGGTTTAACTTTAGTAAAAATGTATATTTAGGGTGGGTGTCCTCTAAAGTCAATCCAATGAATATTATTTAATTAATAATAATATTTATATATAAATACAGTGAAACAAACTCAGTATTTTTAATTGAATTTTACCTATATATATATAAATCTTTATTGACAAATATGTACATTTATATAAAGGATGAGGTGTTAGTCTGTCAAAAGGCTATCGACCAGAGGTCTTTCTGCCTAATTTTATCTATTATTTCACAATGTTTCAATGAGAAAATCATTCAAGAAATGTCAATTTAATTGGTAGACTTGGTAGACAGTTTTCTCTCAGAAAAAATAAATCAATTAAGGGAAAAAAACGATTTTCGTTTCTCGTCGACCTTCGGTGTTATTGAAATGGTAATAAAAAATCGTTTAATCAGTCATTGAAGACCGCTCGAAGGTTCAGTCGAACGAACACCCGATGACGCAATAAAAACACGAAGACCAGTTTAGATTTTTTCCCGCATTTCTTCGGAAAGTCAATCGTGTTTTCCGAAGGCCGCTAAGAGACACAAACACCTAACAGAAATCGAAAGTCTTCTATCAAATACCACACGAAATATTTATGAAGGTAATGCGGTAATTGTTAATAAACATTAAGTTAATAATAATTTAATTGAACGGTAAATTTGAAACGAGATGAATTGCAATTTATTACATCTTCTAGAAAAATTTTGTATAATAACAAATGATGATTATGGGTTTTGAATGCAGTGGATTGTAATTTTAGATCTATTCGAAGATTAAAACAATGAAATTGCAACAAAATAATTTAGTGAATCTTCAAAATCTCTACCAATTCTGTTTGCAAAGCTTATTAGATGATACCAACTAAAATTCTATGACCAATCATATTTCTCACTTGAAATCACACGCTTAATAAAACAAATCACAATTACGCACCTAACAATTTTACTTGACTATAGTGATTGGAAATCCTACACTCTGGAAATAAATTTGTAATTAAAATCCACAATTGAACGTTCAAAATACAATTCGCATTTCGTTTCAGTTGTAAATTTAAACGAAAGGTTATTTGCTGGTATTAATTTTACGGCACGGTTTGGACTATCCCGGGAATTTAATATTTGATTAGAAAGTCTAGTTGGCCGTGACTTTATGAAAATAATTTCTACGCGATATATTGTCCACGTCGGTTTGTGCAGTCGAGAATATTTTAAATGCATTGCGAACTTTCGACAATTACTACTGCTTAAAAGGTTGAAAGGTTAAAATCGGCTATCAATCAATTTTAGTGGAAGAAAATTAATAATAATAATGAATCCAAAAAAATCATTTAAACAGCTAGTAAAGAAATTTTTTTTCTCTCACCTTAAATTCAAAGACAGGGCTGAAAGACTATAGCCTAGATGGACTAACACCATATATTTGTATTGTGTTCATATTTATTGTTATTATGTATTTTGTATTGTCCAAATAAAGATTATTGTATATCATTTAAACAAAAAGGTTTTCATTCCTCTAATTATAAATTATTAGGTGATAAAAACTGCTTAACCAATGTGAACAACCCCACACAACAATCAAAATTGGACACTTGCAAAATATATATATTTTTATAAAAGCTGAAACATTTAAACACTTTTACTTTCACTAAATGAAGTTACAGTTATACTAACAAAGCAAAAAGTGTTTCATTTGTGATTTATTTATGATGTACCTCCACACTTTTGTAATGCTTTTAGTTTATAAGCCGTTTTATAAAGATTTGTTGATTAAATAAAAGCCTTCATAACTAATTATTTAATTAATTGTAGGTTTCCTATTAAATTTTTCTAGAACCAAACTAATAAAATGGTTCGTTTCCACGATCTGGATTTAATTGGCGCTATTAATGTCGTACGGTTTAGGATGTGATGTAAGATACGGTGGCGAGAATATAGGCCAATGTTCCGGGCAAAATTACTGCATTGCATTTTGCAATCACGTTAAGAACAAGAATGGTTTTGGTGCTTGTTAAATAAAATCATTTGTAATTGAGGTTTCGCATTTGAAAAAAAAACAATTAATAAATAATTAAAACACATTTTAAAGTATAGATTTAATAAAACTATCACTAATGTTTTACTGATTGGAGGGTGGGGTAGGGGCCACACACCCAACTTACAAAAACTTTTCACTTCAATCACTATTTTTCATTAGAATTTCTGGAAACAACAGCAAATTTAGTGTAGTAGTTAAAAAAAATTTAAAGCAGTCTTTTAGTTAAGTTTTCAATATGTATGTAGGGTGGGTGGGTCTACACTATCACATCCTCCAGTAATTAGAACATAAACAATGTTGTTTTCTAAAGAAATGATACAAAATGCAATTTTTAATTTTTGAGAGATATAAATCTTTATTTCTAATTTAATATGAATTTTATAAAACTCTCTCAGGTATGTTTGACTAATTTGAGGTTATGATAGAGATATATATATACTTTCCACTTTTCACTATTTCTGTGAGCAACGGCAAAGTTAGTGTAGATGTAGTTAAAAACGGTTAAAGTAGTATTTTAGCTTAAATTTTAATATATATGTAGGGTGGGTGGGTGGCCACTATCACACCCTCCAATAGCTACAACATAAACAAGGGTTTATTGGAAAATAATAAATATATGAAAAGGAATTTGTAGATAATAAAAGGCATACACTTTCTTATAATTAACTATAAATTTGATAAAACTCTCACGTATGTTTTAATGATTAGAGGGTGGGACAGAGTACACCCACCCATCCTATATATACTTTTCACTCCAATCACTATTTCTCATTTAAATTTCTGTGAACATCGGCAAATTTAGAGTAAATGTAGTTAAAAAATTTGAAACTAGTGTTTTAGCTTAAATTTTAATGTATATGCAGGGTGGGTGGGTGGCCACTATCACACCCTGCAATAACTACAACATAAACAAGAGTTTTTTGGAAAATAAGTTATATGAAAAGGAGTATGTAGGTAATAAGAGACATACATCTTCTAATAATTAATTATAGATTTAATAAAACTCTTTCGTAGGTTTTAATAATTATATGGTGGGCTAACCTATATATTCTTTTCACTTCAATCACTATTTCTCATTAGAATTTCTGCAAACAACGCCAAATTTAGTGTAGAAGTAGTTACAAACTTTAAAAGCAGTAATTAGCTAAAGTTTCAATATGTATGTAGGGTGGGTGGGTGGCCACTATCACATCCTCCAATAATTATAACACAAACAAGGGTTTTGTTTCAAAAGAAACTTTATTAAAAGGAATATGTAGGTAATTTTGTATGAGAGTTTTAAATTTTTCCAGCAAATTCTCTTCCAAAATTCTAAAACTTTCCAATGATTTTTCTTCAAATCCTTCTATCCAAATGCCGCTTTTAAATTGCGAGATGTTTCTTCGAAGAAACTTTTTCTAATTTACAAAGATCTTTTTCAGCAATTTGTCTTTTAAGAATATTGCAGTAGCTTTTCTTTATTTCGTCATCAAATTATCTACCATTTCTTTCTTTTTCTTATCAGAATTTTGAAAATTTGAAACAAAATGTTTCATCCAAAATTTTCTATATTTTTTTTTTAATTATTTGAATTTTTGTCCAAATTTTTTAAATTTTCTAACAATTGTTTCCATTTCTATTCGATTTATTTTATATTACTACATTATTTATGCGGCCTTTCTTTTATTATTTTTTATTATTATTTCTTACTTTATATTAGCAAAATTTTTGTTTACTTTTTCGTCCAGATTTTAAGTGTTTTAGAATTTTCTAGAAATTTTTCTTCAGATTTTTAAAATTCTTCAGAAATTGATCTCTTAAATTACAAGATTTTTTTCCAAGAAACTTTTCTTTCAAATTTTCATCTGCTTCGAATCTGCTGCAAACTGTCTTATAAATTTGAAGAATTTTCCAATACCTTCTCCTCATTAATATAAAATCTTGCTGCAATTTTTTTAATCCTTTGAGTATTTTTTATCTCACAGAATTTTCAAAAAAAAACGTTCTATGATACTTTCACGCATTCTCTTCAAAATTTCTAGAATTTCAGTTTAATCTTCGGCAAATCATTCTTCGATTCTTTGAGAATTTTAACCCTGTTTTATGTTAAAACCAAAAAATCAAAATAAGTTTCTTTTCTAAATTGAAAATATTTTTTTATTTTTTTTTCGAGATCCAGCAAAATGCGAATTTTTTTTTCACTATTTCAGAATTTCCAAAAATTTATCTTTATAATTTCTAGATTATTCGAACATCTTTGTATCTATTCTTCCACTATTTCTTACTCTGTGTTATTGATTTCTTTAATTTTTCTCTCGAATTACAAGAATCTTTTCGAGCTATAAAAAGTTCATTTCTCTTCTAGCTAAAAGCGAAATTTGTTCCAGGATTTCAGATTTTTCAGAAAATTGTCTACAAAGTTTTTACATTATTTCAGTATCTTTTGATTGAAGATGAAGAGACTAAAGAATACAAACGTTTAAAGAATCGCAAGAAGAAATTTGTCACCATCTTCAGAAGTTCATTTCTCTTCTCTTCAGAATTATTCTAAAAATATTTCATCCGAATAACAAAAAATTCCATCAATTTTTTTTAGATTTCTACAATTTTTCTTCAATTTCTCTTCCAAATTGAAGATTTCAATTTCAAACGCGCTAAAATACTTCTTTTTATTTTTTATAATTTTCCAGTATACCATTTGTTATTTTCTGCGTGAATTTTACACCATTTCCTCCTTTCTCTTATTGTAATATTTTAAATCTTATCAATTTTCAATCAGAGTTTTTTAATTATATAAATTTCTAAAATAATTTTCTTCAAACTTTTATATTATTTGGATAAATCTTCCAATTTCTCTTTCTCCTATAGAAATTTCTCTTCGAATTTATTGAGCAATTTTTGTTTAATTTTCGACTAATCTTTCTCCGATTCTTTGAGAATATTCAATTCAATCTCAAAAATTTTTAATAAATATCTATTCTATATTGCAAAAAATTATTTTCCAGATATTTTAAGTTTTCTCGCAAAAAGCGAAAATTTTTCCAGGATTTCAAAATTTTTAGAAAATTTTCTTCAAAGTTTTTAGATTATTTCTGTATCTTTTGGTTTAAGATGAATAATAATGCTTATTGATGCTAATAACTTATACAGTTTTACACAAGCCAGAGAGAAGGAAAATCAATAACATATATAAATAAGAACATCAAAGTAGGCTTTAAGTATCAGATATAGGCAAATGGTGACACGTGCACGATTAATTAAACCTGGTAAGACTATAAATACGTGATGACAGTTAATAGGTAAGCATTGCCTACAGAAGAGACTAAAGAAGTCAAACGTTTAAAGAATCGCAAGAAGAAATTTGTCACCACTTCAGATCAGATTTCTTCTTGTGATTCTTTAAAGTTGAAAGCAGCGCAAGCTTTATCCCCAACAATAACAAAACAAAACAACAGTGTACAATTATGTTACAAAAAAATCCATTGACTCCGATGAAGTAGAAAACAAAACAATTCCATTATTACCCATAAAAGATTCGAAAATAAAATAAATTCCTATACTCTTTTTTTTCAAGATTTTTAATTTTTCTTCCAAATTGAAAGAATTTTCCTTAAGAGTTCTAAAATTTTACAGTAATTTGTTAATTTTCCAGAAATATTTCTTCGAAATAACAAGAATTTTCTTCGAAGAAACTTTCCGATCAATTTTTCTCTAGATTTCTAGAATTTTTCCTCAATTTCTCTTCAAAATCTTATAGATTTTTATGATTTTCCGGTATCAATTCTATCCCATCAAACAAGGCATTCTTATAATTAAGTATAAATTTGATAAAACTCTTTTTGTGTATTTGACTTCAAGAACTTAAACTTTAAAATCATTTAAAAATGTTTGTATGATTTTATATTTCTGACTTCAATACGTTTTAATCATAAATACTTTTCACATAAAATAAATAAAGATTCAGAGGACCTGAACGTGCAATATCAAGCTTTCACAATGAGGAATCATATATAATGGGGGTGTTTGATAGAGGACACCCACCCACCTTAAATATTTCTTTATTACATCTACCACTCTTTTTGCATTTAAGTTTTTTTTAATAACAGCGGAGTTACAATTGGTGTTTCAATGTTTTAAAACCAGTATTTTAGATTGCGTTTCATTGCATATGTAGGGTGGGTGGGTGGCCACTATCCCACCCTCCAATCATTATCACATAATACAGGGTTCCTCAAAAATTTTTTTATAACATAAGAGAGAGTTATATATTATAATTATTGGAGTTTAAAAATGATTTTTAATTAATAAATACACGATATTATTAAAGTAACATATACAATGGAGGATTTGATGGAGGACACCCACCCACCCTTTATATATTTTTTTACAAAAATCACTGTTATTCTTTAAGTTTATTTTAATAACGATGGAGTTACAATTGATGTTTAGAAGATTTTAAAGTTAGTGTTTTACTTTATGTTTTTAATGTATATATATAGGGTGGGTGGGTGGCTACTATTCTACCCTTCAATCAGTACAATCTACATTTTAGGTATATTTATTCACAACAAGATCTGTGGCAATTGACCGTCGATATTTTAAAGATTGTTAAACCATCTATAAATGGCTAATAATTTAAAAATACGAAAATATTTCGTAAATCTACAACACTAAGCTTTACTAAGACTACAAAACAACTAACTAAAGGACTTTAAGATAATTAAAACACTTTAACTCTGTTTTACCACAAAAAATACTTATTGCTGTGACTATAGTTTTGAACATTCACTGTTCATTATTAAATATAAAGTACTTAAAATTAATTAACAGGTGTTATTTATATGCCTTCGAAAAGAGGAGAGTACATCAGGTCAGTCTGGTCATTAAGAAGGGAAAAACCGGGATTAATTTTGGCTTTATGAATTTCTAGCGCTTCCAGGACTTTATAACATTTTCCTATAAATGGCTATTGCATGAATACTTTTTGCAATATGCAAATTATATTATGTGTGATTCATGAATTAAAATTTGCAACTAATTTTGTAATAACAGAAGAATTTCTATTTAAATCTCCCACAAGAAACAAATTAACAAATTGCTTAACCAAAGGCTCCTGAACGTACAAGGTCAAACTTTCACAACGAGGAATGAGAAGTAAATTGTTGTACATAGTACGAATCGCCAAAAAAAAAAAAATATTAATTGGAAATTCGTAATGCGGTTGTAGCGTTTGTAAGGAATTTCTCATCTCACTCACTTGACACTTACCATAAACAAATTCAAGAACGATTTGTTAGGATGTAATCATGATAATGGTTGGTAGGAAACTTAAAAATTCTTTTTAATCACTGTTTTTTTTAAATGCATTACTTGGCATACAAAAATAATTTAATGAAGACTTGATTGAGAGTATTAATTTATCAGTAGAGATTTTGAATTCCATTAAACGTACATTCAATTCAAATCTAAAACATGTTTCAGAAGATAATCGCAGTCGGCTATGAAATAACAAATGAATGTTTGTTTAGAAAATTATATCGCAACTTGGGCTGAAAGACCTCAGGTCTATAGGCTAGACGGACTAACACCAACTATGTGTATTGTGTTCATATTTATTGTTATTATGTATTTTGTATTGTCCAAATAAAGATTATTGTATATATCGCAACAGTTAAATATGGTATAATTGATACAAATTCGAAATTGGTTGAAAATTGATTTGAAACAAATGATTGAGCTACACTCTTGATGGAACCAGATATTTAAATTTGATCAAGAAAAACACTTGTTATATTCCATGATATTTTTAATTTCAGTCGCCTGACGCGTGTTTCGATCATTACAGATCGTTTTCAAAATATAAACTGAATTATATATAACATAACAAGTGTTTTTCTTCACCAAATTGAAACAAATGATACACATCAAAGCTGTTCGGATCAACAAGAGTTTTATCTAATAATTAATTAATTAATGAAGGATATAACCTTTTCAAACAACTTTTAAACACTACGATATGAAGGTATAAGTAAAGGTGTCCTTAAATTTAAAAAAAAATCAATGGCTTAAGAAAAATATATATATCCCGCCTCTTGATGATTTCCAAAATGGTTTTTTTCAGGCTTCCCTCAAATGCGCAGTCTCAGCTTCTGTTATTGGTTCTGTTTATGGAGACACTTTTAATTATCACTGATAACACTTGCAATTTCATACGTTTGGATGTTTTAGATGAAAATCTTAGGTTTAGCACGTAGTCAATAAAATGAAATCATAATGTAAACCATCTGATTATTTTAGTTTACGTCTATCGATCCGCGGTCTTTCAACCTATTTTAGATATTTACTTCGATTACTTTATTTTATGAAGCACATTTCCTAAATGACAATTTAAATTTTACAATTGTTTTTGGTAGTTTTTTCATCACATTTCGTTGAATTGCAACCTGTTTTAGATATTTACTTCCATTACTTTATTTTATTAAGCTCATACAATAAGTTCTAAATTTTATAATTGTTTTTGTTATATTTTTTTTTAACATTCATCACATTTCGTTGAATTGCAAGGTTTTCAGGAAGACCGTCGCGTATTTTTTTTGGGGGGCTTTCAGGAGGAAGGTCGCGCGCTTGTGTTATGAATTAATTTTCGAAAAGCAAGGATTCGCGAAATGAATTTAATCCATTAGATTAAATCGCGCCCGTCAAGGATGCAAAAACATACCGCCGCTCAAGGCTGAAATTATAAAGTTATTCATTCGTAGCTGCACCCTGACATTTCAACATTTCATCAGACGTGCGTTTTTACTGTACGCAGAACAAACGAAGATTTTGAGAAGCGCGCGCGAGAAATTTTTTCTTTACGTTACGTTTTTTTTTTTAAATTAAATTCACTCTCTTCGCGCGGAACTTTCTACTTCTATTTTCTCTGCGTCGCGAGATGGGAAAAAAATCCGAGAAGAGGATGTGCGTTTCGCGTTGAGTAATCGCGGCGCCGAAGAAAAACGCGGAAAACCGGATCCACGGCGTCCAGGACCAGTTTCAGGAATGTCCAACCTTGGCGCGTCCAGCGCGGATTTATATTCCTCAGGTGGAAACTCGCGGTAATTATCGCGTTGATGCAATACTTTAATAGAAAGTGTTAACTATTCAAATCAGGCTCTGACACGGTTGTAGAGTTTTAAAAGTAAAAGTTGTCGATTGTTTGGAAAACCAAAATATGATTATAATAAATAATGAAAATACTTACAATATTGTGTGCTGATGGTTAGGATGGTGGTTAAAAGTACCAACAGGCCGTACCTCTTCTTCGCGAACACCGCCATATCTCTTCACCTCACGAACAGACTGCGAGGACAGGACGTCGGTCGTCAGGCAGTCACTGCGCACTTTCCTCGCCACTTCTTTGCCTTTACCACCAGCCACTTTCTTTCAGCGCGCACACACCGACGAATGCTATCCACTAGGTCAAGGAAACTAACTAATCGCGTCGATTATCAATTCGGCGCTTTTCTACCATTCCTCCCACAAGTGCAAACACGCCAAACATTACTTTTTTTTGAAATTGCGCAAAAATACAGTCTATCTCTATTAAAATACATTTGAAGTTGATTAGATTTAACCAAATTGCAATTATCAAAAATTTTCAAATAACTGCATCAGATTTACCCAAATTAGATAGAAAAATAACAAATAATTAAAGTTGTTCCTTACTAAATAATATAAATTAAATTACCTTTTTTTGTATTTAGGTATTATATCAGTAAAACTTCTGCTTGTGTATTAGGTTAGAGGGTAGGATAGAGGCCACCCACCCACCCTACATATAATTATATACTTTAGCCACTGATACTGGCTTGATTAAAAGAAACCTCAACCGTATTTCAGTTGATGTTATTAAAAAAAAACTAATTTCGGCGTTACAGTTTATGTTTTATTGCACATATATGTAGGGTGGGCGGGTGGCCTCTATTACACCATCCAATTGTTATACAGGTAATGGTTGCTGAAGAAGAAATTGAACTATGGCTACTATAGTTACTAGTTAAATAAATTATTAAGCTTTCAATATAAGAACAGTACAACTTTTGATGTTTACAATTGTTGTTTAAAATAAGGACCACCTATCCTACGTTATTAAAATCTTAAAAGCAGTTTGTGGCTTAAGATTTCTTATATATGTAGGGTGGGTGGGTGTCCACTATCCCACCCACTAATTACTATAACATAAATGACAGTACATCTTCATCGGGTAGATAAAATTAGAAAAGTAATTATTGTTTCCATGATGGTCGTATGAGGGTCAGATAAAGACGTGGGGAATTTTCTGTTTCGAAGCCTATGCATCAATTTGTAGGGATTGTTTGGCTTTCATCCAAGACAATATGATCGCTCACCAGTATGTGGATAATAGAACCCCATATCCTTACGTTTTTTCAGCAATTGAAAATCCACTTTTCTAGCAAGACAACACTTGTTGTCCACAAATCGATTCATAGAAACTATGGGTACAGTTTCTATGAATCGATTTGTGGAAGATATGTGGAATATCTTGCCATGGCCACCCCGATCTGCTGATTCGCCCATTCAGCATGTATGCGAAATTAAGGAGAGAAGATAAAGATTAATTATTGTTCCCTATCAAAAATAGACACCTTTATGGTAATATCTTAGAAGTTAAAGAACTTGTAGCATTCTCGGAAGACACTACAAACTCTTCAGCACGAATTACAGATTACAATGAGTTTATTTCAATTAATCCAGAAATTTCAAAAATGTGAGAAATGAATTAATTATAAACGCCGATAGTTTATTTCTGTTTTTCGGCATTGACTAACCGAAATACCAAGCGGCTAACATTCAGCATAATTTATGAACAAAATTTAGTTGTTTGTGTCGGCATTGTCCAAACATCTACGAGACTCAAATCGTAAGGAACTTCATTGATATGGACGGCATATTTTTATTATCATTATTCCTCACTACTGAACTACTGAATATATGCACATATTAAAGATCGCCGTGGAATTACTCCAGACACGTAAACGGTATTGACGTTTCGTCCTTGTCCATGAGTCGTGACTGGAGGCCCGTAATGCGGGAGATTTTATTGGCCGATTAATTAATTCACCAGCGACAACACAATGAAAATACGCGGACATGCATTGTTTCGATCATTAAAACAGGTGGATGGTTACAATTTCCTGGATGGATCGAAGCATGCTTGGATGTGAGTACAGGAATTCAATTGTTTTATCAAGAACAAGCTTACAGCAGTTGGGTTCCAAATGCCTGCATGAGATAAAAAAGGTGCAGAAAGAAGGATAATGGATTCCGGATAAACTCACTGAAACCAAGAAAAATCAACGAGTGGCAGCGTGTTTTTCTCTGCGCTCAATGAACAACATCGAAAGTCTTTCTTGTGGAAAATCGTTACGACCGAGAAGAGATGAATACTCTGTGACAATCAGAAACGTTAGGGATAATTCCGCGTGAATCATTTCAATCTGATCGGAAAGAGCTTTGATGGAATTCTTATATTTTTTTAATTACTTCCTTTAGATGATGCCATCCTTTATCAAATCTGCAACATTTCAGCTGTTGTGAATTATTTCCTGAAGAAGAAAAACATTATTATTGATCGTCCTCTCATCCTTCATCACTTTTTTTTATTGTATCTACCAGCGCAAGTTTCTTTTCACACAAACCACGCCAATAACAAAATTATAGAAGAATGATAATAAATCAATCCATTGTGTTACAATCATTAATTTTTTGCATAACATCTACGTGGTGAAAAAAAATGTTATTTATAGGAGGGGCGTGACATTACACAATTGATTTACACACTTTCTTCTTCTCGTAATAAGTCACACTAAATACACATTACATGCAAATAGAAATTCTAAATCTTTGCAAAAGCTAAGCATCATTAAGCTGATTCTGTAGTCGTTTGGAAATCGAGTACTATATGCCATTAGGATGTAATTTAGAGTAACAAATTTAAGACACTGTTTCTTTCTTTTGTAAAACTGAATTAAGTTTATACCAACAGATATTATTAAATATGAATATTACTCCAAACATTTATATAATAATATATTTATAATTTTCTATAAGTAAGATAAACATTTACTTTGAGTAACCATAAATTGGTGGGGAACAGTTAGAGGTTCATATTGTGCAAATAATATCGTGATTAGCAAAAATGAATATTTAATACGAGACGGCATGAAAAATTGAATATTCAATTAGGCGAAAATGTCAAATCGCGTTATCGGAGTGTCCCCCGGCGGCGGCGGTGGTGCAATTAACGACCTCCTCACATTTAAAAGCCATTACGCAACGCTGAGGCGCCGCCGACGCGCGACGTCCGCGCTCGTATTGGCATTTTCGAAAAAGACGGATTTTCTATTGAAATTTTCGAGCTCTCGGAACGCCCCGCGGCTCTTCCTTTCACCATAAGCGCTGGCGCGCGCGGGGGGGCAATTATCCAGGAATTTCGTGCGGAATGCGCGACGAGAACGTCTTCACCACGATCAATCGACCAATCGGCCGCGATCACTTCCGCAATTATGAATAAAGAACAAGAGGAATCATTTCTTCATCCCACATACATTTGAAACAAACCAATAATGGACTAGACATAACACAGGAAGAAAATTATTAACTTACTAACTAAAGATAATTAATAACATAAAATCCCCAATCACTTATTGGGATATGAATAAAATCACTCTACAACAACTTTTGTGATCTTCTTTCATAACACAAAAACAAAGCAAAAGTTAGGAAAGAAAACAAAATCGAAAATATTTCCTTCCACTTAAATACATGCCTTAAATCATCATAGTAAAGTAGCCAGTTATCTCTTTCAACATCAGAATTGTTATATTTTTCCAATATTTCATTTCATATACCCCCAATTAACAATTTCAAGACTAATGTGTTTGTTTCAGTTAAAACTAGGATTTCCCCAGTCCTGACCTTGTATTTAACTAATGCACTTAATTGTCACTTTCTACTTTATGTACAATTACTTTACTTCAATTAAAATCTACGTTAAGCAAGTATTAAACTATAAATATGTTTTTTTCCATTGATTTTTTATTATATATCTTCCAAACTAAACGTTTAAACCTTTAATTTAAACGATTTTTAGATTAAAATCATGAACCGAAACACGAATGTTAATGTTACTTAATTTTGAAAATATGGCTCCAACAAAATTGTAGCTTAAAAATTGTATTATAAATTATATTTTCAAATTTAAGTAGAAATCAAAACATTGAATACTCTCATGCAAAAAAACTCGTACTAACGTTCTAAATAAAAATGTAAATGCAAAATATTACTTACATGTGTTTTAATATTATTTTCAATATTTCATCTTGATAATAACTTAGTTTCTTATCATATTTTGACTTTATTAAACTCTGCAAAATAAAAATTAACATTGTCAAAACAAAATTTGAATTGAAAACCTCTTGTTTCTGTCAATAATTTTTGTGCCATCTATGTAGAATGTGCCGAAACTACGTATTTGTTGGTAAAGTATTTCCCTGCGTGTGTGTGTATATAAAGTTGCCTATACAATAATCCATATTTTAGAAATTCGATTTTCAGTTACACAAAGCCTAATAAATATCGAATAAAAACACTGAACACTTTCTTTAAAATTAATTTATTACGCTAGATGTACATTTTAAATGCCATGCACTCATTATCAATAACTTATAACTAAATCGCAAAGGTGGTGGCGTATTTACGCCTAATTATTCATTATCACTAGGAAAACACGTGGATTAAGAAAATTTTAAGAATGAGTATTATCTAGCACTAATATTAGCTTCTATCAGTATTTCCTAAATGATATATTTTAACATATTTAACGTTACCAAAGTAAATTTTATTATCATCAAAGTAAAGTAATTTTAACGTATTTAAGTTTTTACAAAAGTAAATTTAATTATGGGTATTGAATATATTGAGTGAAAAAACATGTCTTCTTTCATTATTTCAGTTCCATATTTGGCTAGTGTAACAAAACTAATTGCGTTAAGTATCTATTCAAATACCAACAACAAAAGTATACAAAGTTGCCTAAGTTAAAATGTTATTTTTGCATTTTTTAGACCCGATAACGATAATCTATACTTTCCTCAAAGTTTCTCGAATCTATTATATTCCCAATAATCCTATTGGGTATAAATATGTCACTAACTCTATAAATTAGTAAGCAATTGATAATGAGTGCATATATTTACAAGAGAATTTAATTATAACTTTGTAAACAGAATTATTAGCAAAGTTTGAATAAAGTATTTTCATGTAAAGATAGATGTTAGTATTTACATGTTAAATTCAAATTATCAAAATTAAATTGAAATGATAAATAAATCTGCGATTTTAATGTCATCTGTGAAATTAAGCTGAAACTACGTGTTTGTTAAGGTTTTTATATGTATATATAGTTGCCTAGACAACCGCAGCAACATGTGAAGATTAAGCCGGCGAAGATAATACAGAATCCCACCACCGTTATCATCGTCCAAAGTAGTTAAAAAAATTTCAAATTATTCAAATAAAATTGAAATAGTAAATCAAATATTTCATCTGTGATCTTAGTGGCATCTGTGAAAATGAAAACTATATATTTGTTAAGGTTCCTGTATGTATATATAGTTGCCTATACATTTGCTTCAAAAATTCAACATTATTTTTTAAATGGCAATTTTACTACTGCGTAAATAAACTTCAAATAGTCCTCCAAAGCCAAATAATGTTAAAATGACTAAATTATTATCAAGCTTAGAAATATATAATAAGAAAAATCGCAATTTTTACCCATTAGAAATGTTAATTATTGTTATTATTTCGTAAATTTTAATTTAATTTCGTTAATAATTAACGTCACATAATAAATAAAAATAAAAATTATCTCATTATCGTCTTTAAAAATAATAACACTATAATATAAATAATTTTCATTCATTTCATTTTCAACATTCCATAATAAAAATGTGTTTCAAGCAATTCAAACCACCTCAAAAAATAGATACAATTTACTCTATCATTATTCAATTTATACAATAAATCGGTTATTATTAATAATAATAAACATTTTGATTTATTCAAACCAAAATAATTGTTTTAAATTAAAAATAATAGATGTCGCTACCCAGCCGGTGATTAAACGATGACGTCAAATCACCAGATCGCCTGTTGTGTTCTGATTCGTCGGCGGAAAGTGTTATGATCCGCGAAATAGGAAAACGAAAGAATAACTTTAATTTCCATCAGGTGAAAAACCGCCCGAAAACCGCTCCACGATGGGCGAAAACAGTGCCCATTTCTCCGCCGACGATGTCTTCAACATCAGCGAACTCAGCGGCATAGACGGTGAGTGTAAATAAACAAATACCCAATTGTTTTTGTTATTACAGGTATAAATAATGCAATATACTCATGCGTTTAGAATGATTGTGTTTGTTAATTCTTTCAGCGTTTCTAAATACTGTTAATTTAATAGATTAACCCTTAATTAACTTTGATTAACAGTGGACGTGCAAATATTACATCATTACGTTTGATCTAACATAAGTGTTCTTTAAATTTGTGCACAATCTAGTTACCATGAAAAATTGTGTGTGCAATTTGTTGGGGCTATCAGATGACATGGTCTGCGACCTCACCTAACATAATGATATTGAATGTAAACATCGTAAATTTTAGTGTTAATGTTTTAATATATGTCATAATTATATTTTTATCATTTGCTGTGAATGAAAGAGTCTTTAAACCAAAAACTTGATTAATAATTCATTAAAAATTTAGATGGGATAAATATTATTATAATTTTACGAATCCCTTGGTTAAATATATAAATAAATTTAATGGATCCACCATAATAAATCTTTGTTTGGATATGGAGATAACTAACGGAAGATCAGTGTAATATGAAAATAACATAAGAAATATTTTAGAAATTTTGTTTTTTTTGCCCATTCCAGTTAGATTAAAAAAATGTAGTTATAACAGTTAGGTTAATTTTGTTTACAGATTATTGGGTAAATAAAATGTTTTTATAATTTAAAAACTAAATATGCTCCTTAAATAGCCTTAAGCTTGTTGTGTCGTGTAGTTTAAAGAAAATTAAAAAAAAAAATTCAAGTGCAGTAGCTTTGGGCAGTCCTTACTGACTCCACTATTAATGGTAAATGGCTTCATTAAACTTTATACCAATAATATGAATCTGCTATGAGTGGTTTTAACCTTTTAATAAAAAAAAAAACATTTTAATTTTATAATTATTTTTATTGTACACCAGATATAATCACAAATTACGAATCAGAACTGTTGAAAACCGAGCTGTTCAACGATGAGTCCTTCCTCTCCCAACTGGAGGGCCAACTGCCGATGGACGACATCAGCTTCAACTTCGATTTCCAGCAGCAGCAGCAACAACAGGACTCTTTCGTAGATCCGCGCACCCTGTCGCCGCCGATAGAGCCGAAATTATACACTACGAATTACCAGCAAACGTCGCCGTTGCACAACCCTGCGCCGGTATTCGCGCAACCAGAAATTAAACCTCAGCACGACATACGTCTACAACCGCAGCAGCAGGTGAAGATTAAGCCGGCGAAGATAGTGCAGAATCCCACCACCGTCATCATTTCATCGCCCAGCATAGCTCAAGGCACGGAGCAGATGATTTACTCTTCAATCCCTACAAATCAGCATATTATTATGCAGCAAAAACCTAAGATTACTAACCAACCATTAGTAGTGCAGAACATAGGACAAATTGATAAGATGCAACAGGTTATATTACAAACGAAGATATTAGAGACGGAACCACAAAATATTCAACCGACTACTGTTATGTACACAACATCACCCACTACTAACCAAGCCGTACACACCCTAATCAACACCAATGGGCAATTATTCACCACTGGAATTCCTTTGGTCTTGGATGCTGAAAAAGTGGCCATTAATCGAATCCCCACCACCCCAGGAAAAGAACCTAAAGTTAAGGAAGTTAAGCGCAGTGCGCATAACGCAATCGAACGCAAATACAGAACCAGCATCAATGATAAAATTGTAGAATTGAAGAATATGATCGTCGGCGTCGACGCTAAATTAAATAAATCCGCGATTTTGCGCAAAACCATCGATTACATCCGTTTCCTGCAAAACAGCAACACTAAGCTGAAGCAGGAGAATATGGCTTTGAAAATGGCCGCAAGGAAGAATACTCTCAAAGATTTGCTAGGGAATGGCAGGGGGACTGTTGAGGATATTAAAATGGAAGAGTACGTGGCTCAAAATACACCACCTCCATCAGATGTTTCCTCTTTGTCACCAGCGCATTCCATTCCTTCGAGTCCGGAATATGCTCAGATGGTTAAAGAAGAGAGCGATGATGAGCCGATGGGAATCACCAGGGGAATGCTGGACCATTCCAGGATTGCACTGTGCATGTTTATGCTGGCTATTATTTCCTTTAATCCGTTTGGTGTTGCCCTTAACACGATATCTAGTACTGGGAGTGATTTTACTGGAAGGAAGATTTTAAATTGTAAGTTGTTTTGATTAATTAATAAGCTAAAAAACCAAATTATAGTTGTTGAAGTTATTATTGCTAGAAAAATTAATTTGGATTTAATATATTAACTATAGTTATAGAGATACATCAACAAGTTGAGATTCAAAATGGGCAGTTTTTCATTAACAGTTTGACTATACCTAAGCGTGAATACTTACTAAATAAGACTTGATTTTTAAATTAAGTAAAATTTATTGTAAATTCAACAATACGTCATATATGTTTTGCTGTGCTTTGTCCTAAATAATACATAGAATATTAAAAAAAACAAATTTTTTAGATGGTGAAGGATCAAATATATCTTTAGCGAGCTCAGTTTTTCTCCTCTGGATCTTTAACATATTCGTCTTGGGTTTCTGCTTGGTCAAAATGTTTGTGTATGGCGATCCTATAGTCCCTTCAAAGTCCAAGGAATCACAAATATTTTGGAGACACAAAAGGCAGGCTGATTTTTATTTGGCTGAGGTATGTAAATCTTCTCACCGAATCATGATTTTTTTACTATAGGAAAGATTTGTAATTATTTTAAAAAAAATAAGAAATTTTTTCTTTAAGATCCTTTAATAAATTATTTAAATGATAAGTTAATTAGCCAGCAACCATTTTGATTATAATTTTTATGTATCCATAGGGTAATAATGTAAGAGCTAAACAAGAATTAAAAAGGTGCCTTCAGACATTTGGATTAGAACTACCATCCTCCCGATTTGATCTCTTCACCTCATTCTCGTGGCAGATGGTGCGCCAGATTTTCCACAGATTGTGGATTGGAAGGTGGTTATCGAGACACGTGGGTGGATTCATGGCAGATGGGTACGTGAACAAAACTCTGTAGTAGATTTTTTACATAATTTAACAGATCATGCATGTATTTATAGGGTAACACGCTATGAGGCTCTAACCTCATGCAGAGAACTCGCCTTGGTGTACCACGGTTTAAATCAGATCCATCTAGTGGAAGGTGAAACAGGAACATTGGCTGGACTCGTTTTGGCCTTAAACTCTGTTAACCTTGCTGAAGCCGCCGGTTCCATGCTGCCTTCAATACGACTGATAGATATCTACGTTAGCATTGCCCTGAGAATTAAGGCCAGTTGTTTTGGATTTATTCAGGGAACTCACAGGTAAAATAAAAGTTTTTTTTAACTTTTTAATAAACAGTAATAAGATCCTACATATTTTATATAATTAATTTTAATTCTGATAAAAGGTACTATATAAACTTGGCGAGGCAAGCTTCAACAAATGCATATGATCCGATTCCAGCAAGATTGAAATGGATATTTACACCTTACGGATACAAATTCTTCACCACACAAAAAGTTACATACATGGATGAAAATAAGGGTTTGCCCTATAGTAGTTTGGGGAATAGATCTGATCCAATGGCATTTGTGATGAAGGTAAATGTTTAAATTGTTAGATTTAACCTTGACTTTCTTTATTTTATAATTTACAAAAAAAAATGTCTAAACTTTATTAACCTTAAATTATTATTAATATTTTAGTTGTACCGTGAGCATTTGATTGAAAAAGCCCTTCAAACCTTGGTGGCGCCTGGAGCGAAAATTAATGAGGATGAGACTCTGAAAAAATCAAACACCACTGATGTATTAAACTATGTTCAGCTTTTGTTCGAAAATTTGGATAAGGATGTGTCAAGTGTTTTCAATCCCAACATGCTACAAAGTAAGTTGCTTTCATTATATCAACTGCAAAAAAGGTGTTTTTCATTTATATAGCTTCTTAACACATTAATAATCTCATACAGTTATGCAGTTAAGATCTATTAAATAATAATTGATTCTTTTTTTATAGAATATGATGATGAAGTTGCAAACTGGTGGACAAACGTGATAGCTTGCGGTTGTTACTGGCTGTTGGGCGAAGACGCGAACGCAGAGAGGCTCTACTCGAAGATAGAAAACATGCCCGACGTGTTGGAATCTATGACCGACCCTTTGCCGAAGGCCGTGTTCGCCTCCTACATGGCCAGGAAGACCTACCTCACGGACAACGAGAACATCTCGCCGAAGATCATCCTCAGGCAGTGCGATCACGCCAGCCAGCTGATCGAGGACAGTCTCACCTTCAACAGCTGCAAGAAGCAGAACATTAAAGTCCTGGTGAGTGTTTTTGTTTTGCAGCATCTTTAAGCGTACTTTTTTTTCTTTACAGACGTTGTGTTTAATTTGGGTGCATTGTAGTTGCATTGCATGTATTTCGAAAGTGCAGTGTTCCTTCAGTGCAACCCCAATTAAGCAAATAACACCAGTATTGCATGCATTAATGCTTAATTATAGTAATACTAATTTTATTTGTTCTTCTAGGTATAATAAATATTGATTTTGTATCTAGTTAGTTATCATGTAGAATGAATCTAATCAAAACTTTATTTACATGCACTATACAGGGTTATTCACGCTATACGGCACGGAATATTGTGGCCAAAATACGTGACTTTCAAAAAGTTTCACTTTGGGGATATATGGGGGTCTATTAGGACTACTTTTTAAAATTACTTTCATAATATACAGAGTGTCCCAAAAACCCTAAAAGTATCAAAGTTGTGTTTTTTTTAATGAAACACCCTGCATTTTATTGCATTTTTGGATCCTTCGATCAAAATAAGTGTGTGTTTTAATAAGGTTTTTATTACCTAAACCTTAAGGTTTTTGAAATAATTTGAATTTTGTAAAAATTTAACCTAATTTTCATGTTTCAAATACTTAAAAAGTAATTAAGTTATGCATACCAAATTTACACTGAAATGTAACAATAGATCATATTTTATTTTCCAAGTATAATAAATTTGACATCTTATACTGGGTGTAAAAAAATTGGAATTAAACAAATGAAAACTTTAAATGGCTATAACTGCATTTATTTAAATGGAACGCTATATTTATTAATTTATTCGCAAATGCACGTTTTAATTACCTATCGAATGGTATTTATATCTTAAATGTTAAGTCTTCTCGTTTTTACAGAAAACGCCAAAATATTGTTTATTGCATAGTTTTAGTACTTTTTAAGTAAAAATTTTAATGTATCTAGTTTTCTATGGTATTTAAAAACGTCAGATAATTAATTTAGTCTGCCACTTTAGTTTAAAAAGCCTGTCTTTTGATATAGTTGTCTTATTTTGCATTTTTGTGTTAGATCGTTAGTAATCGTCATTGTTTGAACATCGCTGTTGTATTTTTTGGTAAAAAATGAAGATTTACTCAAAAGAAGGGGGTTTTGGCATTATCTTTATGTTTGGAGAATGTCATCAAAATTGTTTATTGGCTTGTCGAGTTTATACTTAAAGGTTTCCCGAAAGAAATCACCCTAAGCCAGCCATTTTTGAGAGACTATTAATCCAATTTAAAGAAATTGGAAGTATCAGTTATAAAAACCCCAGTATAAGATAATCTGTGTAAATTTTCATTTTTACTATTAAATACAACAACGATGTTCAAACAATAACGATTACTAACGACCTAACACAAAAACGCAAAATAACACAACTATAACAAAAGACAGGCTTTTTAAACTAAAGTAACAGACTAAATTAATTATCTTACGTTTTTAAATACGATGGAAAACTAGATACATTAAAATTTTTACTTAAAAAGTACTAAAACGGTGCAATAAACAATATTTTGGCGTTTTCTGTAAAAACAAGAAGACTTAAGACTTAAGATATAAATATCATAAGATAGGTAATTAAAAACTGCATTTGCTGACAAATTAAAAAATGCGGCGTTCCATTTAAATAATTGAAGTTATAGCCATTTAAAGTTCTCATTTGTTTATTTCTAATTTTTTTACACCCCGTATAAGATGTCAAATTTATTATACTTGGAAAATAAAATATGATCTATTGTTACATTTCAGTGTAAATTTGGTATGCATAACTTAATTACTTTTTAAGTATTTGAAACATGAAAATTAGGTTAAATTTTTACAAAATTCAAATTATTTCAAAAACCTTAATGTTTAGGTAATAAAAACCTTATTAAAACACACTTATTTTGATCGAAGGATCCAAAAATGCAATAAAATGCAGGGTGTTTCATTAAAAAAAACACAACTTTGATACTTTAAGGATTTTTGGGACACCCTGTATATTATGAAAGTAATTTTAAAAAGTAGCCCTAATAGACCCCCATATGTCCCCAAAGTGAAACTTTTTGAAAGTCACGTATTTTGGCCACAATATTTCGTGCCGTATAGCGTGAATAACCCTGTATAGAGTTTGATTCATACAAATTTTTATTTGCATCCACTAGATGATTAATATCCATATAACTTGTATTAACCGATCAAATTCAATTATTCCTCTAATTAGTATTAACAATAAAAATAACATTTTCAGTTGACTCAGTTAATGGTGTGTGATTGGTTACTGGAAACGCGGACGTTCCTGTGGGAGGATAGTGTAGAGGTGGACGTGAACAGTATTCCAGTCTCGAACTCGGTTTTGACCGCCTTCCAGAAGGACGTTTCTTCATTGAGAAGTCTTACACAACACATACCAGTAAGTTTAATTAGTGGATAATGGTGAATTGTGTTTAATTATTATAATTATGTTTAGTCTGCTCTTCCGAGGGTGTTCTTGTATGAGGCGACCTCGCGTTTAATGGCCGGAGCTGCCCCTGGACGGACACAACAGCTTCTGGACCGAAGCTTGCGACACAGGCATTCGAAAACTTCCATTATTTGCGGAAAAGGTAATAAATAATAAAATATATAAAGGTGCCATCTATTGCCTAAAGCATAAATTAGTTGAGTGGATAATCACCGAGAATTTTAAGGAACTATCAACATGGTCTGTGGTTGCTGTTGAAAGGGAACAATACTTTAATGTTTTCATAAATATTTTAACCCAAAATAATATAAAACTTTGATTTTTTAATTAATCTTATCAAAAACTATATTTTTGTATTTGTGTTTTAAGATAAAAATCAACAAGATCTCGGCGGTGAAAGGCAGCACGCCGCCGCCCTCTATCTGGCCTGCAGGCACTTACCTGGCCAGCTGATTTCTTCGCCTGGTGAACGCGCCGGGATGCTGGCGGAGGCCGCTAAAACGTTGGAACGGATCGGCGATAAAAAGAGGCTGCAGGATTGCTACAAGCTGATGAAAACGCTGGGACCTAATTCAGTTAGTGTTGCCAACTGAAACATACTTAAAGACACTGTAATAACAGACTTCATTTAAAGTGAATTGAATGCTTTAAAAAAGAAATCGATGAAAATACCGGTGGAAACAAAATAAACAAAACACCAAATTAATCACATTATTAATAGTAACATATATTTTATCTTTTAGTTGTTTTTATTTTTATGTGAGTCAACTGAAACGTCTTACAAGTATATAATGACAGAATTTATTTAACTGTTACACTCATTTGAATGCTTAAGAACAAATAGACGAAATTACTTGTGAAAAATCATTATTTATTATAATTTCATTGATTTAAAGAAGCAACTGTTAATTCACCTGTAGAGTAACAAATAAGTCATTGATTTTTGTGTGTGCGATGCCTAAATGAAACTGTTATGAAATGTGTGTGCGTGGAGTTTATTGATGGTGTGAATCTATTTAATTATTAATGTAAATAGGATTATTTCGTAGTGATAACTTATTTACAAAGCAGAGTATTATTGTTAAGTTGTTTTTGTATGTGGATTAAAATTGTTTTATATAAAAATATGTAATTATTTTATACCACTGTTACCTTTGTTCATTTAATCTATTTTTAAGTTTTCTTCTACTGTAGATAGTTCATATGCGATTTGATATAAACAGCAAGTACTGGGGAAGGTTGTGTACAGCGTTTTTTTTTTATTTAATTTTTTTTTTTAATAATTATTCAAAAATAATTAACTAATTGCTGTTTCAATAATCTATTAATTAAAACAACAAGAGAGAAAAACTTCCAGGTAATAATTGTTGTTAAACCACGTATGCAACTTAAGTTGCATTTAAAATGACACACTTATAAAATATTTAAAGAGAGAATTCTTTATTTAGATATTTGTTGATCGTACGGTGTAATACTTACAAACCTTTTCGTTTCGTGTATATTAAGTTTCAATATTTATAAGTCGTGAAATAATTACCGGTCCACTGAAGTTTGTTGACTTTATCCGAAACAAATTAAAGTTTATTACATTGCAAACAGTCCGTTCCATTTAAAAACCGGAGAGACGAAATTTCGCAAGCCGGTCGCATTAAAATTCCCGACCAGTCAGTTACGTTTTATGTGTTCATACATATTAATGATTGAATGTCGCGTCCGCTCTTCCTTTCTGCATTTTTTTGAGGCCCCCGCTCGTCCGGCCTTGGTGCGCGGATAAATTGTTTCACAGTTCGGTTTCTGCAAACAAATGATGATGACAAATAATGCTTTTGTTTTATACGTCGACATTGGTTTTTACAGACAAATGATGATGGCAAAATAAATTGTTGAATTCAATAATGATTAACATGAAAAAATTGTTTCAAAATTTAAAATTCATCCGTTAATCAAATATAAGAAATAACGAAAATGAAAAAAAAATTGTACTATCCTATGAACAAATAAGGAATAATCATTTTTCTTCTTCAAGGATTATTTTTCTACACGTTTTCTTTTTAATTTTGATAACGGGTTTTACACACAAAAAACAAATGAAGACAAAGAAAAATGGTTTCACAGTTCGACATTGGGTTTCTACAAAACAAAAGAACGAAAAAATAATGACGATAAAGAAAATTGTATGTATTTATTATTATCATTCGGCGCATGAATCACCGCTTCCAACAAAGGATTGACGTATCGATTGATATGATACAAATGAAATTATGTTGCATTTGCATAATGACTTCATCCAATGAATGATCAACGATTTGGTTTACTAATTTAAAAAACTACTTATTATTAACATAATGTTTCACCAAGTGATAAATGCGAAACAAATACAATATGAATTATAGACACTTATTATTTAATATTTACAAAGCTCATATAAACTTGTTTTAAATTGACAAGTTAACTAACAAATTATAATCCATCTAAAACTATAATAGATATATTTAAATTAACAGCTTATTTGAAACAATTATTAAAACAGACGTCCAGCTACATTAATTAATTAAAAAATATGAAAAACGTCTTTGAAACATAACGTTTGCCCTGGAATTAAATGAACGTATTTAAAATCACATTGATATTCATGCGTTCATCGCGTTAAAGAAAAAAAAAATCGATTTATAAAAGTGTGTGACTAAAATGGAGATTAATTTCCTGATTATAATTTCACGCTGAAATGATTGTACAGATTGCTGCGCTACTTTTTTGTATTGACCATTATTACCCTATTTTAAAAATTACGTTACATAAGCGGAAACTCTTGATGAAGCGTTGGCAATAAACGATATTTAAGTGTATAAAAGAGCGTTGCAAATGTATATCATATTTACCTTGTATTAAAAATAATATATTTTATTCATGAAACACAAGCCACATCCAAAAATTTTTAATAGAAAGAAGTATTTATAATATACAGATTTCATTTGTTTTAAAGTTACCATTTATAATCGAAAACATGATTTCAATTGCTATTTTCATTAAAACATAAAAATAGAAACTTTGTGGCCAAGTTTCAACTGTTTCGCTTTGGTAATAAGTAACTATTTTTCTTTATGTTTATTTATTTATTTACGATATTTAATGTTTCATGCAAACTTAATTAAGAAAGAGAAAATGCTTATATGGAAAATTTGACTTATTGATGTTGATTTTTCATATTGACTTTTGTCATTAAAGAAATGGCACTTTTCTATGTTTTTGGAAAAATTATAAAAGTAAGACCAAATATTTTTTAATCACTTTGGGAAAATTTATTTAAATGAAATATTTTTTAATTAAAAATTGACTATTCGCAAAAATTTAATGTTTTAATAACTTTTCGCATTAACCGTTGATATTTTACATTTGACATGTTATATTTGCTAAAGACATTAACATTCGAAAACAAATTTTCCAATATCAGAATTAACTAAATAGTTTGTCAAGATTCCATTTACTTGAGAACAAAAATATTGCCATAGAAATTGAAATTTAACATTAATATTTGATATTGACATTAAAATTAAAGAATGACAATAGATATGTGACTTTGACATTGGCATTTGTTTAACAATAACGTTTGTGGTTACTCGTTGTGCAAAAAAATGTCCTGTTAATAATTCTTTGATAAATTTGACTGTTTTTTTGATATTATGTTTATTATTTGTCTTATTTGGTAGTATTGACATTATTAACTTATAGAATCATGCAAATGTTATATGGTTTGATATTTTAAATTTTTAATTTGATATTCGGCATATGACATTTGAAATTTTACTGTTGACATGTGACACTTGCAATCAATAAAGTGTACGAATGAAAACAAAACAAAGCTGTTTTTTTCTTTGAAAAATAATGAGGTTTGACATTGGCATCGATATTTGACTGTTGACATATGACAATTGGCATTTGAAAATCAATAAAACCTAATGTTGAAATTGAAGAACATCAGGATATTTGTTGATATGACAATGACATTCAAATTAAAAAAAAAAACTGTCAGTAAAATTTGACATTGACATGTTAATATAAAGATTTGACTTGTTAATATAATCATTTAATATTGAGATTTACTTTTAGATTTATCGTCATTAGAAAAATTGTCATTGGCATTGATATTTGTTATATAATAACGTTTGTTTAAAAAAATAATGGTTTCTCGTTCTGCAATAATCGTCATTTTTAATAACTGATAAATTCAAATTCAATTATTTCTTAATTGTTAATATTGACATTATTAACTTATAGAATCATCCCAATATTATTTGGTTTGCCTTTTATAATTTAAAATTTAACATTTAGCATATAATGTTACCAGCAGTGAGACATTTGTAGAGATTTGCCATTGACCTTTAGCATTTGAACAAAAAAAAAATGTGATTGAAATTTGACATCGGCATTTAATATTAACATTTGTTTGTTTGACATTTGATATTTTGACAATGACATTTAACATTTACTTTTACATTTGACATTGTCAGTTCATATTTACATTTTGAATGTTAATGTGAAAACATTTTACATAAAAAAAGAAATTTGTCATTAAAAATTTTACATTGACATTTAATATTACCATTTCAGTTTGAAATTGAAATTTGACATTGATAATTAACATTGACATTGACATTAGATATTGACATTTCAAAATGTCATTTGACATTTACATTTTAAAATGACAATAAATCGACATTTAATATAAACATTTGAGTTTGACATTTTGATATTTTTATTTGAATTTTGACATTGTCATTTCACATTTACATTTATCATTGTTATTGACATTGACATTTAATATTAACATTTGAGTTTGACATTTGATATTTTAATTTGGCAATGACATTTGACATTTACTTTTACATTTGACATTGCCATTTCACATTTACATTTGTCTTGACATTAACATTTTACATTAGCATTTAAACAATGAAATTTGTCATTAAAAGTTGACATTGACATTTAATATTAACATTTCTGTTGATACTTGATATTTTAATTTGGAATTTGACGTTGTCATTTACATTTGACATTGACAATTAACATTTACATTGAAATTAGATATTGAAATGGAAATTTACATTTCAAAATGACATTTGATATTTTAATTTGAAATTTGACATTGATATTGACATTTACTTTTCAAAATGACATTTGATATTGATATTTAATATTAACATTTGAGTTTGACATTTGATATTTTAATTTGACATTGTCATTTCACATTTACATTTGATATTGACATTTGGCATTGTTATTGACATTGACATTTAATGTTAACATTTGAGTTTGACATTTTATAATTTAATTTGATAATGACATTAAACATTCACTTTTACATTTGACAGTGTCATTTCACATTTAGATTTGACTTTGACATTTTAAATTAACATTTAAACAAAGAAATTTGTCAATAAAATTTTACATTGAAATGTAATATTAACATTTCAGTTTGACATATGATACTTTAATTTGAAATTTGACATTGTCATTTCACACTTACATTTGACATTGAAATTTGACATTGACAATTAACATTAACATTTGACATTGTCATTAGATATTGGCATTGACATTTACATTGCAAAATGACATTTGATATTTTAATTTGAAATTTAACACTCTCATTTGACATTTGACATTGACATTGATATTGACATTTACATTTCAAAATGACAATAAATTGACATTTGGGGACATTTGATATTTTAATTTGAAATTTGACATTGTCATTTCACATTTACATTTGTCATTGACATTTGACATTGTTATTGACATTGACATTTAATATTAACATTTGAGTTTGACATTTTATAATTTATTTTGATAATGACATTTAACATTCACTTTTACATTTGATAGTGTCATTTCACATTTACATTTGACTTTGACATTTTACATTAACATTTAAACAAAGAAATTTGTCATTAAAATTTTACATTGAAATGTAATATTAACATTTCAGTTTGACATATGATATTTTAATTTGAAATTTGAAATTGTCATTTCACATTTACATTTGACATTGACAATTAACATTGTCTTTAGATATTGACATTGACATTTACATTTCAAAATGACATTTTATATTTTAATTTGAAATTTAACATTGTCATTTCACATTTGACATTGATATTGACATTTACATTTCAAAAAGACAATAAATTGACATTTGTTATTGTAATTTGACATTGTCATTTCACATTTACATTTGACATTAACATTTGATATTGACATTTGAAATTGTTATTGACATTGACATTTAATATTAACATTTGAGTTTGACATTTGATATTTTAGTTTTGCAATGGCATTTGACATTTACATTCAACATTGCCATTTCGCATTTACATTCTTTGGCATTGACATTTGACATTAACATTTAAACAAAGAAATTTGTCATTAAAATTTGAATTAAACATTTAATATTAACATTTCAGTTTGACATTTGACATTATCATTTCACATTTACATTTGAAATTGATAATTAATATTGACATTTTAGATTGACATTAGATATTTACATTTCAAAATGTCATTTGATATTTCTATTTGAAATTTGAAAATGACAATAAATTGACATTTAATATTAACATTTGAGTTTAACATTTGATATTTTAATTTGGAATTTGACATTGTCATTTCACATTTACATTTGACATTTACATTTAATATTATGATAACATTTGAATTTAACATTTGATATTTTAATTTGAAATTTGACATTGTCATTTCACATTTATATTTGACATTGACATTTGAAATTGTTATTAACATTTGAGTTTGACATTTGATATTTTAATTTGTCAATGACATTTGACATTTACTTTTATATTTGACATTTCCATTTCACATTTACATTTCACTTTGATACTTGACATTAACATTTAAACAAAGAAATTTGTCATTAAAATTTGACATTGACATTTAATATTAAAATTTGAGTTTGACATTTGATATTTTAATTTTTCAATGACATTTGACATTTACTTTTACATTTCACATTTACATTTCACTTTGACATTGACATTTGACATTGACATTGGCATTTAATATTAACATTAGAGTTTGACTGACATTTCATATTTTAATTTGACATTGATATTAACATTCACATTTCAAGATGACATTTGACATTATTATTAACATTTGAGTCTGATATTTTAATTTCAAATTTGACAGGGTCATTTCAATTTTGACATTTATTTATTTATTATTTATAGAACTTGACATTTAAAACATTTGACATTTAAATTTGGCGTATAACTTTTTATATTTAATTGTTGACATATGGTAATTGACACTTGACATTGACATTTAAAATATAACAATTAACATTTGGTATTTTCTATCAATAAAGCGTACATATACAAACAAAACCAAACTGAATTTTTGACAACTAATAAAAGATAATGTTAAAACTGTCCTGTGACATTAACATTTGATATATCACAGTCAACGTTTGATCATTTCTACCAATAAAGTGTACAAATGAACATAATATAAAACTCAATTTTTAACTACTAACAAAAATTAATGACAGCAACACGATATTTGTTGACATTTGGCAACTGACAATTGACATTGACACTTATCATGTGAAATTTGATATTTCTCATTTGAAAAATAAAAAGCAAAACAATATTGACAATGATATTAGACTGTTGAAATGTCTCAATTTCATCCAATAAAGTGTGCAAATAAAAACAAAATGAAACTGAATTTAAACAATAAATAAAGGATAATGTTGCACTGAATAGCAATACGACATTTATTGATTTTTTACATTTGTTATATGAATATAAAATTTGACATTTCCTACCAACAAAGTGTACAAAAAAACACTAAAGTAAACTCAAAAACTTTTATAGATAATGTTAAAACAGCGAATAGATATTTGTTGACATTTGACATATTGACACATTTGACACATTTTTAAACAACTAGTAAAATTGAATGTTGAAAATAAATATCTTGTTGCTGATATTCATTGACATTCGACAATTGAAATTTGGTATTGACATTTGACATTTCAATGTTTAATGACATATGACATTTGGTATTTGTCTGTTATGTTTAAATAATAAATAAAGTAAAAAACAGATAAAAACAAAACGAAATTTTTGACAACTAATAAAAGATTGATTTGAAACCGAACAGAATAACATTTATTTGACATTGACTGTTGATATCTGACATCTGTATTTGACAGTTTAAATTAACTGTGAAAATGAATTCATTTAATTTAATTTAAATTTATATGAATCAAGTGTACAAATAAGATCAAAATCATATTTTTGACAACTAATTAAAACAAAAGGTTGAAGCGATAATTTAGAGTTTCTATTAATTTCAATTAGAGCATATTCAAGAGTTTAGGTGCTTTAAAATATTAAAATTATAAATTAAGCGAAACCTTAATTATGGCAACATTGAACTATTAATTAAGAATTAAGTTTTAGCATTAAAAAATTCTACATTTATTCCATACACTAATGAATTAACAATAAAAGCCATAAATTAATTAACCAGGTTATTGACACCGACTTGACTTAATTAATTAACTAATTAAATTTTTATTTATTCAAATCACCAGTAGTATAATATTAATTAATTATTGATGTAGTACTCCACTTATAATAAAATTTTAAGGAAAGGATTATAACAGTATTTTAATGCCCCCTGGTACACACTCGTCAAGGCGGTATTGGATAAAACTTAATAACTTTTCGCGAGGAAAATCAGATCTTATCATACACGAAAAAGCTTGCTTTTACTTTTTCTTACCCTCTTGCCTCTAAATTATCTTGAGGGTTGTGAACGAGGTGGGCGCAGTAAATACATACTCAGTCACTTTAGCAAGAGTGTGTTGAGGGTACAATCTTGTTTTTTTTTAAATACATCATCTTGCCTTGGTTAATACAAATATAATTAATTTTTACACCGTTGTAATTAAATTAAATATTAATTACACGCTCGCTTCAGTGATCTATACGACGAATAAATTCATAAAATAAGAAATTACTTTAATTACTTAAAAACTGGACTATTGTTTATTAGAATTTTACTTAATGCTGAGGTCAGTTTTATCATAAATAATTGACGTATTTTTTGAGACAAACACATATTATTTTATTATTAGAGCATAAATATTACTCACGCACATAATTGTAACGATGATAAAACAAGTTAACTTTCACATGGAAAAAGGCCGCGAATAGATCCGCACGTTAATTAGTAAACACTGATTATCTTATAATTATCATCGAAAGAGTCGAAGCCGGTCAAGGCGGTTGCATTCGACCGTGCAGTAAAGTTTTTCCGGCGTTGGCGCGAAATTCACGAACGAAAACAAAAAAAAACAAACAAATGAAACAAACGAGCGGCGGGCGCGCGTAGAAGGGGAATTTATTAATTAAAATGCTCCCACATTCTATCCTTACCTATGTATGCGAGTACATACACACGTACATTTTCAGCTGTTGGTGGGGAAGGTCAACTAGTCGCGGTGCACATGGCTTTTATTTGAAATAAACCGACCGTCCAGATTTCAGAACGCCGCCGTCGCGAAACACTACGAAAATCCCACGGCCAGCGCGATAGTAGATGGATATAAATAAAACGATGGTGCTTCAGTTGTTTTGAGTGTTTTTTATGTATAATAATTAAGTGCCGTTGTTTTTAACGTTCGTGCAGTTGTTTGTGGGTTTGAGGAACGCCAATACACTTCAAGGTAAACTTTAACATAATGCCAAAATAATTACCGTGCAAATATTCACTGCTAACTTGATCTGAATATAAGAGCTAATATAATTAGTTTGAAATTTATTTGCGTAAAAACTTAAACGCAGTTTAATGTTGATGGTTAGGGTCGATAACTTAAAGAGACCTCAAGACGCGTTTGAGTAATTGTGCTGAAACGTGAGGACAAAAATAAATTTATTAATTGATATATGAATTTTTAAATTTGTTATAATTTATGGTTGTTAACAAATGACAAACAAATGACAGAACCATGATAAGTAATAACCTTTGAAGATGATAGAAGATAAAGTATAGCAGTTTATAAAAAAGGTAATCGAATGTAATAGATGAGGTATTAATCACAAATAACACATTTGGCATAGCTGATAGATGACAAATGACATTATAGTTGACATGTGTAAATTATGATAGTTAACAGATAACAAGAAGATAATAGACGGTGGATATTGATAGATGGCAGATGGCAAATGATAGATGATAGATAGCAAGTGACAGTTGATAAACATGACCGATGGCAAATCATAAATCACTGATGACACATGATACTTGACACATTTTCAATATTGTAGGCGATTGATTATAAGTGCAGATGATAATGGAGGTAATATGATGAGATGCAGATGATAGTTGACAAATGTCAGATATTCCAAATGATGATAAATAATAGATAAACGATATGGTACACGGTAAGTATATACTACATGACAGTTGACAGATGTAATATAATAAATGACAAATAAAATACTGACATCAGGTGATAAAAAATTACTAATTGCAGATTTTACATGTGACAAATGGCACATGTCAGATTTGTACTAAGAATATAAATCAATTGTATTAGTAATTATCTAAGGCAGATGCAGATATGATAGATGACAGATGGTACATGATGATCCACAATATATGGTATATAATATATTGGAAAAAATAAGGTTTTGACAGATGATAGATGACAAATGACAATATAGTAGACTCTAATTGTTAACAGATTAACAAATGATAGACGCAACACTAGGAGATAGATGTCAGATAACAGATGACTAATTAAAGAAATTATTTTTGACAGATGATAGAATATAGATAATTGATGACAGAGATAGTGGATGAATAGGATAAATATAACAGATAGTAAATGATACATGACATTTATAAAAATTGATGAATTAAAGATAAGATATATAGCATTTGATTATTGATCAAAGATGACAAATTTTACAGATGGTAGAATATATATAGTATATAATACAATCATCACAAATTTAGCAATTTAGCATTACAGTTGACACATAACAGTTATTAAATGGCAATTAATTAGCAGGTTATAGATGGTCATCTGGTACATAAAGGTAGGTCACAAATGACAAATGAAAGACGATAGATGGCTGATGACAGACATATGAAATCAATAACACATTATTATTATTGGCATCAACAAAAAATAAAGCAAGACATACCACCATCATCTTATCTTGTATTATGCAAAAACATAAACCGAGATAAACATTTAACATCAACAATTGAGATAACTAAAAAAAAACATCAACATTCCCTTCGCGATCACGGACGACTGCGCAACAAGGTTTTTACCATTATGTAATGATGATGGCCCGTGGTGTTTACAAAGTTTTACACTTTCTTTTTTTTAAGCGAAATCCGCGGTCTGGCCGACTTTACGCTCCTTTTTTTATGCGTTGCTGCGATTACTAATCCCAGCGTGATTTATTATACCGCGATCGAAAAAATCGATAAGACGGACAACGAAAAAAAAAAAAAAACAGCGAATGATTCACGCCTACGTGTTGTTCCAATGACATTGGCTTAAATTTAACAATAGGATCAATTACCAGCCGGGAATTTATTGTGTTTTGGAAATAATAATAAGTTTTTTGTACGCGTCAAAAAAAAACATTGATAATTAGGTATAAATTGAATACAAATAAATAATTACATAGAATTAAATTGTCAAAAGGAGATAATTGATTAAAAATAATATTTAGATTATTTGATAAAAGCTTTTTGCGCGTATAAAGTAATATTTTAATTAACAAATGTTTGTATGATCTTTTAAAACTAAAACAAATAATTAATTTATCAAAATATACTGTTAACATTTTTAAATAAATATATTTTTGTACATTTCAAATTGTTGGCAATAATTTTTCTCTAATAAAGGTTTTTGTTTTTAATTTGTTACAGATGAAGTGTATACAAACTCTTTTCCTCCTTTTAAGTCTTAACTTTTCCTGGAGCCAAATACATTTCCCAGCAGATACATCCACTCAGGTGAATTATGAAACCTTTCCATTCCAACAAACTGCACCTCTGCCGTTACCTGAAAACGAGATTGACAGGATAATTTCGAGAGGAATCATTAAGCTGACGCTACAAATAGCCAACAACATGTCACCAAAGACGCAATCTACGGATAACACCGTGTACTCACCTTTAAATATAGGAGGTAATGTAATTTTACACTAAACTACAATATAGTTGTATTAATTAATGCAAAACATGTAGCAATCCTCGCTTTAATCCTGCTGGGTTCCAATGGGAAAACTTTTGAAGAGGTATCCACTATTATGGGATTAGCATCCGGCGTCGATATACAAAGCAAATCTCAACTGGTACATGAGCAACTCGGTCGTCTATTGGATAGAATAGATCAAGCAGCGGATCCTGATGAGATTGTGAAATTAGCCTCGGCGTTGTTCGTGCAGAACGATTTTCCTGTGCGTAAAGTGTATAAAGAAATTAGTGAAAATGTCTACAAAAGCCAGGTGATGAATCTAGATTTCCAAAACAATCCAGGACTTGCAAAGGATAAGATAAACGCTTGGGTTAGTGGACATACCAACGGAAAAATCGACACGATTTTACAAGAGAATCCCCCCACCACCACCAAAGTTATCATCGTGGGTGCCTTGTATTTCAGAGGAGCATGGGAGAAGCCGTTCTTTAATGGACTCACCCGAAGGTAACTTAAAGAATATTATTTAAAAACCTTTAATATTATTTTAAATTTTTATAGGCGTCCATTTTTCCCTGATGGGCGTAAATCGGGTAAATCCGTGATGGCTGAGATGATGTCCAATGGTGGTCTCTTCCCCTATTATAGAGATCCAACGTTGGATTGTGAAATCGTCGGTTTTCCCTATAAAGGTAATCGCACCACGATGTACGTCATTATGCCTACAGATTCAAACCGCGTTAAACTGCGACAACTACAAAATAGACTAACACCTTTAGACGTTGAGAATTTGGTTGATAACACTAAATATACAAAGATGGTGATTCTGTTCCCAAAAATGCGGCTCGAGACATCGTTGGATCTCACCAAATCATTAATGGATTTAGGCGTTAAGTCATTATTCTTGCAATCACAAGCCAATCTCGCTTTATTATCACCCGGAAGGAGTGAACAGTACCACCCGGCCCTTAATGGTGGTTTTGTGGCTAACGTGATTAGAAATCCGGTAATGGCCGATAATTCCAACGACTTCTTGATATTCTCAAGATCCGGAGTGCCAGCGGTGAATTGCACCGAAATCGATCCGGAAACAAATTCGACAAGGTGTAGAATCGAAAGGAAAAAATCGGGTAGGAGCGTGCGACAGGTCAACGTAGAAAGTCTGGACGGTTTGCGCTCGGTGCTGGGCAACGAAGACAACCCTGGTTTATACGTGGATCAGGTTTTACACAAGGTGTACATGGATATAACAGAGACGGGTACTGAAGCGGCCGCCGCTACTTCCGTCAGCCTCTCCAGGGGCGGTGATATAGTGACGTTCCGCGCCGACCAGCCTTTCCTCTTCTTCATAAGGAATCAGGATACCAAAGCCATACTGTTTTGGGGGTCGGTCAACAGGCCCACGCCTAATTTCAGCTAGTGTCTTGTGATAAAACCGCGTGCAAATAAAAGACTATATATTTTTCTAATTAAGTGCATTACACGTTTTTAATTATTTTTTTCGTACATATTTTGTAAGACTTGCAATACAACTATAAATATTTAGAAAATGCTTTTTTAATTATTAACAGAAGTATTTATTCAAGCATTATAAGGGTAAGTTTAAAATGTTTATATAAATATTAGAATTGTATAAATAAAAATAAAGATAAATCATTGAATACAAAGATAATACCGCAGAAGAAGAATTAAAGTTATCAATGAAAGCCAAATAGACATCCACCCTACAACTTAAGCTAAAACACTATATTTAATTTTATTATTTAACACTGATCCTAACAATCGTTAATTAATTAATAAATACATTTCCATTATTGTGTATTGGATATAATAATTAGTAAACAAGAGGCAAACATGATAATCAAATAATTCACTCACGTTAACGAGTTAATTGGCTATTAAAATTTTTCGTATACACTGAATATTTCATAATGGTGTGATGTAACAACACATGTAATAAATAAAACTGACTTTTTTTTACGTAACATCGTTATTTACCAAAACAGGAAGGCTAAATTATTTATTGAAATCTGAATGCAACGACAAAAAAATATTATAATGCATCGTTTTGGAATTTCCGAGGTTGCCGAAACTAAAAAACAAACTGATAATAATGATAAAGTTTATCTTTTACAATAACAACCATGAGGCAATGACAATTACGAAGTTTATAAATCATCGCAAGGGTAACGGAAATATTCAAATTATGTTTCAAACGGCCAAGGCGAATTGTTAAAGGTTACAATATTTATCTCTTCTAATATTCAAGAACACGGTTAAAGCCTTTTAATATTTATTAAAGGTTACCTATATTTATAAATAAGAACGTGATTAAAGTCTTTTAATTTTAAATATTCTTAAAGGTTAGCTATTTGTATAAAATATTTTCGTGTTTTTTCTATTTATTAGTGAATTTTCTACAACGTAAAGGACTTATATATTTTATTATTTTTATAAACAAGAACGTGGTTTGAGTGTTCTTTTCCATTCACAATCGTTATTCTTATAAAATTCGGATGGACTGTGCCGTTTTCCGCATTTGCATAACCAGCTCGTGGAATTATTATTAACGAATTAAATTGCAAATCGCCAATCAGGCGGATGTTCGGACGTAAAAATTTTTGCATCTGCACGATTACCGTTAAAGGTAATTTGCCGTGCAATTAAAATCCACATGGTCGCGGATGTGGGCGTTCTCTGCGTGCACATTTATGATTTATATTTGATAATCATTTTTATACCTACAATTTCTGATTAATGTGTTCAAGACTAGAGATGCGTAATAAAACCGTTCATAATTTTACGTAGATAATAAAACATTTCCGTTAAGAATTTATAGATTTTTTTTGGGTTTAAAGTAAAAAATCCGTAAAAATGCTGAATTGAAATTATCTTATTATATATGAATTGTACGCAGTCTTAACAATTAAAAATTTATCTTTAACATATCATAAAAAATGGTCTTTTGAAGACATTAATTTTTCATTTTTAAAATACGTTGTTATTTAATTCTAGTGATTCATTCCAACTTATTATTACAACCTATTACATGTGGTATAATCATTTATTATAAACTACTAGCAATTGCACTTAATGGGGGAAATTATATGTTAATTTCGCAGGCGTTCGATTTATTTTCCTCGTAACTTATAAATAAAACTACTGTTACAATTGGATTTTAATTGCAATTCAATGAAGTTTGTTGAATCATAAAATTTTCCAATTATTAGTGTAATAAAGTCAATCATGAAAACACTTTTATTCTTTACTCTTTATGTCCATAAACATTTTTAATAAGTTTACGACTTAAATATCTTCAAAGTATTTAATTATTTCATCTGGATCTGGATTGAGTTTTCAAGGGTGGTCAAATTATTGACCAGAGCACCTAGGCCTCACTAGGCCCATTGTGCCCCTAATTATTAATTAATTATTTCATATTTTCTATTTAAAAATTTTAATTGAAGAAAATTCACAGACTATAATTTATAGAGTGTACATTTTTTAATGGAATTAATTTATTTATAGCGACATCTCTATTGATTTTCCTAAAATATAATGAAATTCCATCGATATTACTTTAAGTGCCTCCATCTGACGTCGGCACGCTGAATCTTAAAGTACACTCCGTGGCATAAATTTCTGGGCTATTAACTACTACCAACTGTATCAAATAAATAACTCTTTATATAATAGTTATATTATCCGTTTGATTATTAATATAAACGTTTTCTCATTATATGTATTTAACATTAAATTAATTTTAGTTAAGTATAATTGGAAATTTTTATATTATTGTCGAATTGCGTCGTAGTTGATTTATTGCGTTGGCAATGACGGCTTGGGTCGTATTGACAGCTGCTAGGAAATGTTCGACATGGCGGGTTTTAAAGACCTAGAAAAAGCTTTATTCCCTTTAAAGAGTGTAAATTCAGTGATAGAAATATTCAAGAATCAGCTGGAAGGTGGCGGGGACCCGGACCTGGCCCTGCTGTCCATAATTGCCGGCGCCGTGGAGAACACCCTCACATGCCGGTCGGTGAATTCGTCACAACAAATAATAGAGCCGCTGGAGCAGTCTCATTTACCAGTCATTGAGTTCCACACGATACAGACGCTCTACAACAAGTTCCACGCCATCATCAAATCGGCGGTGGAGACGTCGAATAATAACGGAACGAAACAGTATGCCACAAGGGAGCTGGTGAAGAGGGTGTCCGATGTTGTGTGGAATTCCCTCACCAGGAGTTATTATAAGGACAGGGCACATCTGCAAAGCCTCTACAGTTATTTGACAGGGAGTAAACTAGATTGTTTTGGTGTGGCTTTTGCTGTGGTGGCTGGATGCCAAGCGCTGGGGTTTAATGATGTCCACCTTGCCCTCTCAGAGGACCATGCCTGGGTTGTTTTTGGTGAGACGGGGACTGAGACGGCGGAGGTCACCTGGCATGGGAAGGGTAACGAGGATAAGAGGGGCCAGGAGATTGGAAAGGGTGTGTCGGCTAGGTCGTGGCTATATGTGAACAATAAACCTGTGATATGCACGCGGGCAATGGAAGTCGCCGCACTGGTGTCTGCAATAAATCCCTCCCTGAATGCAACACATGACGCTTTCGAGGTCGCTCTTTTACAGCAGGAGTTGTTGTGGCTGCTATATGATTTAGGACACTTGGCCAAATATCCCATGGCCATAGGGAATTTAGGGGATTTGGAGGAAATTTCTGCTACGTCAGGAAGGTTAGATTATTTTTTATAACATAACCGACATTAATCTAATAAAATTAAATTCATATTAGGTGGAGAGTAACATCTGTTTCCATCAAGAGTGTAGCACAACAAGCATTAACTTTTCTAAATTAAATTAATCCACTCTACTGATTATATATTTAGTTAGATGCTATTTAATAATAAGGATAGCAGCTTCAAATCCACCGAATACGTTATAGCAAAATTATTTTCATCATTATTATTGTTTGTGTTTTTTTCTGTAATCAGTAAAATATTTGTATTGGTTTAAATTTTTTCTCAATTACATTTTGAAATAGTTTTTACAGAATTTTTTATGATTTTAAGACATTTTTTTGGTAATTTTAATTATTGAAATTTCAAACTTTTTTCTTATGTTTATTTATGGCTCACTTTTGTTTTTAATATTTTTATTTTTATGGGAAAAATTTCATAATTTAATCGTTTTTTTGTTTTATTTTTAGGATATTATGTAACGAGCTGTTTCAAGAGGCAATTCTGTCAGCGAGAACTTATTATAACAATCAACACGTGTACCCCTACACTTATCAGGGTGGATATTTTTACCGCAACAAAATGTACAAAGAAGCTTTTGAGAGTTGGGCAAATGCCAGTGACGTTATTCGCATGTAAGTAAAGAAAAACATGAATGAAATTAAATGTTATGTATATATTGTCTAAACTAGATTTTAATGTTTATAACATTGAAACATAGGTTTGGTGAAAAATCTTGATTACACTACTCAATTACAAATTAATTTTTGTTTTACTTAAGTTGCTAAAGAATTATTATCATTATTAGACAATATTATTTTTAATTGAGTATGTTTATTATTTAGGTACAATTACTCTCGAGACGATGAAGAAATCTACAAAGAATTCCTCGAGATTGCGAACGAACTAATACCTCACATAATGAAAGTGGAGAGCTCGGGCTTCAGCGCAAGTACAATACTCAAAAAACCTGAATGTTTCGCCAACCTGCTCAGGTTCTACGATGGAATCTGCCAGTGGGAGGAGGGCAGCGCGACGCCGGTCCTCCACATCGGATGGGCGAAGCCGCTCGTCAACACCATCTCGAAGTTCGACGCCAACGTCCGCGCGCAAGTTAATATCGTGTGCGAGACGGAGTCGGACAAGAGAGACCAGAAACCGCAGAGTACAAACGGTAGCAGCGGAGGTTGTGTGAATAATAACAATAATTACTGCGTGCCGTTAAAGGAGAACGGTTCCAACGGGGGCGAGAAGGCGCTCAGCGAGCAGTCGACGTCGAATTTACATCCCAGCATCGAGGCGTTAACGGCCGGGTGTTCGGAAAAAATTCTGAATCCTGAATATTTGTTGCAGGGTGGCGGGAATCCGTTTGTTGGTACGTTTTTTGTTAACGTAAAAGCGATCTAATGATAATTTTTGGTCTATTATTATTATTTGGAGCTTAAAAAAAGTATGTATAAGTTAAATGACTTAATAATAATAGATTTCAAGATTTAAGCCAAGTGCAAAATATATATAATTTAAAGAAATTTTCTATTAAATGATGCACTTATCACTTTGAACAGTCGACAAATTGTATTATTAAAAGAATATTTAAGGCTTAAAAAGTTCAAAATTAATTAGAAATTTAGCAGAAAAGACTAAGCTCAAAACCGAAACGCAATTTAATAAGAAACACTCACATTTAAACAGCTTGCAATGTTGATATAGTTCAAAATTGATCTCTTCTATAACGAAATATATTAGTGTTGTAAATAATAAATTTTTTTCTGTGTTGAATTTAGGTTCTGAAGAGACGAGTTCAAAACCAAACGGTTCCGCACCAAGCACCTCGACACAAAAAGAAGAGGAAAAAGAAAAGGAGGTAGTCAGAGAGGAGGAGGAGGAGAAAATTGAGAACAGTAAACCGACAATCGTTCTGCACAGTCACAAGATGAAGGAGCTGAAGGATCTGCTTCTGGCCGAGAAGCTGAACACGCACGCCATCTCTTTGCACCTGACGGCACAGTCGCAGGTGCAGGTGGGCAAAAAGGGCCGAGGCGAGTCCGACAGCAGCAATCTGAGGCCGAAAAGGGCCCGCAGGGAGTAATCTAAAAGAATTCTCGTTTTATATATATATATATATGTTTTAATTGTTGAACCTTCTATTTTTTTTGTTCGTTAACTTAATTGATAGGCGTACTTAAAGGGCGTTAAAACCGTGGAGGGAATTTTATGTCCTGTATAAGTAGCGATATTCCTTGCCATTATACAATTCAGGTCGTAGTTAAGTAATTAATTTAAGCCGTAATCGCTTATTTATTCACATACACACACCCATATCTCTCTCTAGTAATCTCCTAGGAGCAGTATTATTTACTTTAAGTACTGACTGATACTTTTATTTTTTTTTTCCGCGCTTACGCTTTTCATAAATAAATTCCGAACAAATACACCACTTGTCCGCTGAAATTTGCAGAAATAATGACGAGATTAATTTCTAGGGCTTGTGTTTGACTTGTAAATTTTTAGCTGTGCGAATGAACATTCCTTTTCCGTGTTAAAACCGGCTTTTCCGTTTTACCGGGCTTGTTACGAATCAAAATGTGTTTTTTTTTTATTTTTAATTTATTGTCTTATTTTTAATTGCATCGCTGTGCAATCGGTGTGCTCTCCACAATTTTTTATTATTTACATCTTGTGGAAAACACGGATGAATGGCTTGTTGGCACGCGTGTTGGCGTGTGTAATTTTATTATTATTATTTTATTATGAGTAGACAAAGTTTGCAGTATAGAATCTAATTGTTATATATGATCTGAGCTTAATATAGTTATAGTTATCTGTTTTTTAGAATTTTAAGATATTATCGTAGTGAATCAATGTAGCTTGTGAAGCTATAATATTTTTGTATTTTCGGGGGAGTAAGATATATATATAGATATATTTAAGAAGAAACAAAAGGATTTTTAGAAAAATACGGGACGAATATCTTTTGTGATGGCCGGAAGCGTGAACAAACAAAAAAAATTGTACAAATTGTTAATTGATTAATTAAAAAAAAGTAGCCGCGGAGTGGACGATGGATTAAAATTAAATTATAGTGTTTCATATGATAAAATTAATCAACATATTGTAAATGATTGAGAAGCACTGTAATATTCTAACAAACTGTTTTCGAGTCCATTCCCCCACCAACTCGGAAACCAAATCGTTTGTATTCACTTCCCATTGGGCGGAAAATGCGAACTGGATATGACTATCACATGAAAAAAAAATTATGAAAACGTAACAGTGTATGAAAAGACTGGTTATTTAAAATTTTCATAGTTCTTTAATAGCTAGGGCGCAGTAATAATAATAATAATAATAGATTTCCGACCCCCGCGGCTCGTCCTCGTATTTGATTTACTTTCGATTGAATTATTGTAGTCTGTGATGAAATAAAAGGTGTCTAATATGTATTTATTACTTGTACATGAGGTATATTCTGAGATATTTTTCTATTGGAAAATGAAAAAAAAACAATGATGATGAAACAAAGCGTATATATCTGGCAGCTTCCGTTTGTTGAATGTTAAATTTCAAAGTTTAACTTCGGCGTTTTTGTCTCATATAATTATATTGTTACAATTTTTGTAGTATTTTCTTCATATTATATTATATAAATATATATATATATACAAAAAAAACAAAGAAATAATATATCTACATCACACAACTTCTAGAACTTACTAATTTAAGGAAAGAATGATACAAATAAAACAAAATATTGTATTTACCCTAATAAATGAAAACTGAATCAATTAAAAAAAAAAACGTGTATATTTATTTCTTATACAATCCTTCCTTCATCATCACAATTACACTCGATAGCTTTATCCACTTGTTTTTTCTGGAAATTAGTAGTCCTGTTCTCTACCAGTCGTATCGACTTGCAAATTACGGAACACTCGCGTATGAAGTAACCGAAACCTTCAGCAATGGGATCGCAAATATCCCGTAAAGAGGTGCAAATATTATAAATAAAAATTAAGGGTGGTTGTACGAGGGCGTTAAAAATTGTAGCTAGGGATGGTTTTATGCAGTAATCTGAGAAGAGTTGCAAGAGTCCAATTGTAAGTGGGCGGATTAAGCTGTGGAAGATAAATCTGTAAAATGTTTATTGTTAATCATAAAGGTTTTATTGGTGGTGGGCGTTTCTGAACCTAAATAACTGGAGGATGAATGAGGTGAAGAATGAGAATCCTATGTGTATGGTACCGAATATTTCCGCCCAGAATTTCATCGTGTAGTTTTCGGTTTTTTCAGCGAGTATTTCCATCATTATAACTGGCGGCGAATCTGTTGTATTGTAAAAACTGAAACAAGATGAAACAGAAATTGTCAAAAATAATAGTCTAAAATAAGTGGAAATTGTTTTGCTTATATAACATTAATTTAAATGCATTATTAACACAACTATTGTAACGTATGTGCCATTAAAAATTGCTACAAGATATTATAAGTTAATTTTAATTTAATGTGTCATAAAAAAATGGTTAATTTAAAATTTTTGAAAAAGATAAACGTTCTGATGTGTCGACGATTGTTGGTCTACAATTTTGTGAAAATAGTGCTTTAAAAAAGCTGTAGAATATTTTAATATCTCTTTTTTCTATTGCTATTGACCAAAAATAGTAGTTTATGACATTTAAAAATATCGTTTAGTTTTTAACAACATAGAGTGTAATTGTGAATTTATTATTGGTTTGGGGTTAGTAGCCCTTTTGAGTAAGCAAATCATAGAGCAAGATTTAAAATATAGAGTATGGAGTACGAATGTGTATTTATTGATTTTGAGTTGGTAGCCATTTTAAGCCATCAATATTTTTAGTTGTTTAATATCTATTTCTTCTATTGCTGTTCACCAAAAATAGTAGTTTATGACATATAAAAATATCGTTTAGATTTTAATAACATAGAGTGTAATTGTGAATTTATTGATTTAGGGTTAGTAGCCCTTTTGAGTAATCAAATCATAGAGCAATATTTCCAATATTTAGCATGGAGTACGAATGTATATTTATTGATTTTGAGTTGGTAGTCATTTTGAGTCAGCAATATTTTTAGTACATTTTTGAATAAGTGTACTGGCAATATAATCCAATTTCAAGTTTTTCTACTGTACGACGTGCTGTTTCAAACGTGCTTAAGTAATTTTTAAATTGATTCATTTAAAAAAGCTTTTAAGATGCTTTAAAACAAATTTTCATTTGTATTAACGTTTAAGCATTTTCTTTAATTCCAAATGTTTTAAGGGTATTTTCAAAGATTTTTAAACTCGAATAAAAAAGTTCAATTTATAAAACTTCAGGGTTTTGCAGAATAATATATGTTGAACGATAAAATTAAGGTTCTTACGCAGAATTCCCATGATCGAAATAGTAAACGTCCACTCTGCTCAAATCGTTTAAGTTATAATCTCCATTTTTCAACCACGTCTTTGGGGGCGGACGACGGCTTTCGTACCAAACGTTTTTCTGCGCTTTTCCCGTCTTCGTGGAAGAATCGTGCTGCACTATCATATTGCCAACGTTCCATTTTGAAACGGAATTATTACAATGAGGGCATAGGGAAAGGGCACTTGAACGGCGACACGTGTTCGTGGCTGCGTTCGCTTTATTAGATTTCGGCAATTCATCCACCAAATCAAAAATTACACGCTGTAAAAAGTTTAAAGTATACACAGTGGCTTTGGGGATGTAAATGATTGAAGTGCATTATTGTTAAGAATATAGTTATATCGATTTAAAAAAAAGTTTCTTACTCTTGGTGGACTCGAATCATCTTTTGTTTGTATAATATTGATCTTATATAAATCTAACGGTTCCTTATCTTCCTTATTTTTGTTAAAACTTAAAAAACTGGATAGTTTCCTTGAGAGCACATCCTTTCTACTAGCGCGCTTTGTGTTTAATTCTCGGGACGGACAAAAGCACTTGGGTTCTAGGAAAACTTCCACCGAATCCGTCGGCATGGAAGAGTACTCTGAGATGTCGTTCGGTGTATTGGAAAAGGGGGCATCCTCAATGGACACTTTTTTGTTCTGATACTGAAAAACACTATTAAAATTCGAGAAAATTTGATGATAATGCTAATACCTTACACGATTCAATTATACTCACGTCGCTGTCGGTCGGATGCGCTGTATGGGGCCCCATTAAGTTGATGACGTTTCTTAGATCTTCCTTTAAACTGCCATCACTAGCTAAATTGTAAATTTATATATTAAATATTACTCAGTATGATTCAACTCACTATCCGTGCAGATTCCTCTACTTTCGGTATCCTTTTTACAGGACCTCATCACTTGTCAAAAAAAAAACAGGTAAATAAATGTCAGTTGTAGAGTTTGAATACTTTATTTTCAAGCCAGCTCGTGCCCAATAAATATCAAAACAACGTCCGTCAATCGATAACAGTGCTGCCATTATTGCGCTTGTATGTTATGCAGGAACCAAACAAAGCCAGGCACTAGACATGTACACGATTATTGCTTATCTTACGTCACAAAGCTGTAGTAGGTGCGGTTTGATCACTGTCGAAATTGTAATTCATAAAAAAATATATATTAATATGTACAGAAAATTGTATGGATAAGAACACACGGTGAAAGGAAAACTTCTTTGACAGTGGATTGAATGAAATCTACAGTTTTTTACATATATGATTAGTTTATAAATAGGTGTAGAGTGTGTGAATTATATACATTTAAATAAAAAACAAAATTAATTATATAAAACATCGCAATAAAATAACGGAAAACGTGGTGAATGCAATATTAAGGGTTTTAAGCTTTGTACAAATACTAGAGAGCACAAAGTTGTTCAAGTAAAAAAATCAACAAATAAGAATACGTATATATAGTGTAATAAAAAATACCTGAGAAGACTTACTAATAAGAGATAACAGAAAAATTATATGTAATTTTTGGAAGAACAATTCTGACAATAAATACCATTCAAATTTAAAAATTATTTGATGGTAAATAATAGTTTCAATCAATTGAGTGTTTAATTCTGTAATCAGTAAAGAAGTTTTCCTTTAAAAAAATCATATATACAAACAATTAATAAAAATAAATCAATTAAATCCTACACTAAAAAAAATCCGATTTCGACAATAACCGACCGCTTATAAAAAGAAGTAAATACATCGCGCACGCGTGTTAATGTTTCGTTTCTTGTTTTATATATATCTTGTTTACAAGTGAGTGTGTTGTGTAATGCGTATAAGTACAATGACTAGATTTCAAAAATTTGTTTCTCTATACATTTTATACATTAAAAACTTACAATACTGTATTGTAATAAATTAAAAAAGTGGAATGCGTAAAATCTGTTTTTGACCTTTCAAAAAACTTACCCTATACACTCATATATCTTTGGATTTTGTTTTTTTTCTCGAAAAAATTCGGTTACATGACCTCTTCTCATATTTATATATATATATAATTTCGTATATACAGTAAAACAGGTAAAAACGTGCGACCCAAGTATAGTTTAAACGTATTGGTAGTTGTCTTTGTGCCTGAGCAACGGCTGGTGCTCGATGTTTTTGTCCAGGTCGAAGCTGGTCATCCAGTCTTTTATCTGTGGCTTGAAGACGCCGAAGCACGTGCACTCGAAGAACTCGGCCAGGTTCATCAGCGGCCCTTTGGAGAACGGACTCTTGCCGTTGTTGCTGATGAAGTGGCTGTACCGGCATCTGTTCATCCTTTCGTTCGCCGTCATACCCAAACAGGATATCTAAAATTCATCAAATATATTTATCATCCTGATAGAAACAATGTAACCTTAATATTGAATTTATTTCTGCACTACTTTCTATTAATAATAGTGTAAATACAACAAAAGTTTATTCTGACTTTAATATTGAATTAAACTTTAATCTAGACACTATACTAAAATTTGTCAAAAATGAAGGGGAAACAATTAGTAGTACAATGGTAGTCAATTTCTAATAATTATTTTTTTCAATTTTTACCTGGTAAATCTGGCAGATTAAAAGCATAAACACCCAGGCGAAATGCAAGAGAGCATTGGCAGCGATGAAGGCCACCCAAGGATCACACTTGGCTATCGTCACGGTCGCCTGCCAGTAGCCCTCCTCTTCCAAATTGATCTGGCAGGACGTCTGGCTCTGCCAGAATTGCGTCGTGCCGAACAACAGCTGCCCGCACATCAACACCAGACTGGCCAGGAAGCCGATGAAGTGTTTATGGTTCTTCGCGCCTACAAAAAAGTTAATTGAAATTTTGTAAAATTTACTTTTTCGACCAGAGCAAGGTTAAGTCGATCTTGTCAACCACTTAATAGACACATACCTATGCAATTAGCCACCCACGGACAGTGGTGGTCGAACCTGGCTACGCACTTGTTGCACACTGAACAATGTTTGGAGCGCAGCGGCCGTCGTACTAAACAAGTGGAGCAGAATAGTGACGGCTCGAAGCTGCCAGGACCTCTCTCGGCTAATTCAATTATCGTCTAAAATATAAAAATATATACATAAATATCATTTACATTCACTTATCCAACAAACAAATTATTGGTTAGTCGTTAAATTTACAAGCGCATGCGCATTCAAGTGAGGATAAATGAATACTACTTTGTACCAATAATAATACTAACGATTGAGGTATTGAATGGTACTTGTAATCGTCCTTACTCTAAATCGAACGTCCTGCGAGGCGTTGATGGTGCCGGCGTCACCCCTCCACGACTTGAGGAAGCAGTACCAGAGCAGGCCGGAGCTGGAGAGGAACACGAAGTTGATGAGCAGCGTCGTGTTGGGCATGATGTAGATCAGCCACGTGAAGTACATCCAGATTTTGGTGGACAGGTAGATGCTCAGCGGCAGTATGGCCATCAGCCTGTCGTCGAAGAGCACCTGGCCCATGGAGTTTAACACTATGTACAAACAGAGGAAGAGGAAAATCTTGATTAGAATCAGTAGGCTGGAGCCGAGTATTAGGCCGGCTACGTAAAACGCCAGAAAGGGTGTGCCCACCATACACCACCACCGAACTCTCTGGAAAAAAATATTGCATTCAATACCTTTATACAAACAAAAAAGGTGAGAAAAAATGTTTCATTCATTATCTTTCTACAGAGTAATTAAGGAAAATATAAGGTGAAAATTGAATAGTTTAAAGCAAATAAATATTTACAGATTTATACACTTTATACATGTAAATATAAAATTTATGATTGTCTTTAAATTCATGTTTTTTGTTCTAAAGGAATACTTTATCATACATTTTTTATATTAAATAAAAACACTTTCTTCTCTATCACTGAAGAAAGAATATTAATTAACATGCAAAGCGCCCGATTTAGTTCATGTAAAGTTTTAAAATTATGATTCAATTTTAAAGCAATAACACTAATAAATGAATATATTTATTTAGAATTACGCATCAACGCTAAACTTGGTATGCAACCATATATACACTCATATTTTGATGCAATTATACATACCAAAACATCTAATTTTAGTGAATGTTTTTCTATTGATTAAGATATTGTTTTATTTACCTTATCTTTAGCTATTCTATAAATTACATTTCTTGATCGCAGTGTGCTCATATTCTCCCTAACTTTCTCAGCAACTTTTGGTCCTACCCACACAGACCCCAAATGCGTCTGCAACATTGATAAAGGTGTGTCTCCCCTGTGATTGGGGATGTTTAAACTAGCTTGTGCCTGAAATAAATTTATGCGAATTTATCGTTAAGTTATTATTTTTATTAATATGTGTATACTTACTTGTAATACTAAAGTAGATATTGCAGTAGTGTTCCTAGCTAAAATCGCCCAATGCAGAGCGGTGTTTCCTTGATTGGAGTCCGCTAAACTGGTGTTTGCGCCTAACGTTAAGAGCACCCTCGTGGGGTCCAGGGTGCACACCTTCCAGCAGGACCACATCAGCGGCGTCATGCCGCCCCGGTCGACGAGGTCGGGGCTGACGCCGCGCGCCACGAAGTACGCCACCAGGGCGGTGTGGCCGAACTGCGCCGCCAGGTGTATGCACGAACAACCCTCGGCATCCCGCAGGGTCGGATCGGCGCCGGCGTTGATTAAAATCACGGCTGCGTCGAGGTGGCCCTGTCGCGTCGCCCAGTGCAACGGGGTCGCGTTCAGCTCGCCGCCGATGGCGTCCACCTCCGCGCCTTTATCAATGAAATAACGCATTATTTCCTTGCGGTTGTTGATGGAGGCCCAGTGCAACAGCGTCACGGTTTCGCTGTCTCGCTGGTTCACATTGTAACCGGCCTCGATTAGCTCTCGAACTCTCGAGAACGCTCCATACTAATAAAAATACCAAAAAATTTAATTAATTTCATATACATTAAAAGATTTAACTGAGAATCATTTAAAATGCAATTTAAATATAGTACAAATGCATGTGGATTTTACAAGTAACACCCTCTACATTTTGCGTAATCGAGTTAAAAATCGATTTCTAATTAAGCAGAAGAAATATAGATATAATTCAAGCACTACCATAAATAAATTTGTTGGCTTGTCGGGGTTTGTATTGCGACCTCTATGTTTTGTGCAATCGAAATAAAAATCCAACACTAGACTAAACGAAAAAGAAATTAATAAAAATTTAATTCAAGCACAATCATTAGTCAATTGTATTTTCTCTTGTAGGGTATTCCCCACTTTTACAAGTAGCGACCTCTACATTTTGCGCAATCGAACTAAAAACTTAAGGCTAAGCTAGTAAAACTCATATAAGTAATTCAAACATAATCCTTAATTTTAACTTTAGCTAAGCTACTAAAACTAGGACCCGGACATTCTCTCGAATTTATGCAAATTTTTCGAAGATATGTCTCAGTCGCCTAAAACTCATATAATATATAGTTCAAACGTAATCTTTAATTTTAATTTTGAAATTGCATTCAGTCTTAATTAATTTCTATTAAAAGAAGAATTATTTAACATCAGAGGTTAAAGATACTTGTAACTCTATACTAGTATCAAAATAATACACAATTTCAATAATTGATTTAGCTGTTTCTTATCATTTTAATTACTAATTTTTTGATCTTTTATCTCAAATGACTTTGACATCCATTTCTCAGTCAAATTAATTACATTATCTATTTATTCATCATAATAATAGCACACGTTCACTTTAAATAAAAAATAATGAAGGCAATAAGTTTTGAGGTCGAATTAAACAGACAACTACAATTAAAGCACACAATTTTAAATTATAACTGAATATACAATAACAAATATATAAGGACTATGCACCATAAACTAAATAAAAATTTATTTCAAACTGAAAATGCATTAAAAATACATTGTTTTTATCAGTTTTAAATAATTCTGCAATTAATAATGTAAAATACAATACTTTCCATGAAAGAATTAACATAAAATACAAGAACACATGACATAAACAATGCTTCATTTTAGTTAAACTTGAATTATATATATATGTATTCACTTAACATAATCTGCTCATAAAAAAGTAATCGCAATACCGTTTACTTCACACAGTACAATACATTTTTCGACAGTACTATAAATATGACCGACTTGTTGATTGATTACGACAGTAACAAGCTGATACTTCATCTGATAATTGCGTCCACGGTAATTAGTACTAAGCTACTAATTCATAATTGTTTACCTGGGTAGCTTTGACAATGTCGAAGCCGCTGTAGTCGTGCTCGACGGCGGGGACGACCGGTTCCTTAGAAATTAAACTGTGGCAGTCTTTATCAGTCTCGACGCAGCCGCCGGCCGTGGCCGCGGCCCCGCACGTATTTTGATACATCGTCTCTTACTGGCTATGCTAAAATTATTTGACAGGACGACATTAAAATGCAGGTTAGCTGCTTGACCTTCCTGTCTTTCACAAACAATTGATTTAATTGGTGCCAACTGTGGAATACTCGAATTAAAAAATGTCATAGAGTATATAATACTTGATAACAGATATAAGCGACTAACTTCATGTTCCTTACTTCCTTACACTACCAATATTTTAAAAGGTTTTTAATTATGTAACATAAAATAATTCGATAGTAATCAAAGATCTAAAGTAAACATGTTTATTTAATATAATTTGATTAAAACTTATAATTTAATATTTATTTCAATGTATGAACAAATATGGCGAAACATTTTTAACATTAAAGAGGAAATTAAAAATTTGAAATTCAGAAGAACATTAACTTTTACAATTAAATATGGAATTTATTTAATAATTTACAATTGTTGAGGTTTTTGGTTGTTCATTTTTATTTGAGTTCACAAAAATAAAATATTAATATTAATTAAAAGATAACGCCTAGAAAAGATGGTTCATTAATTAAATTATACACGTTAGTAGCCCTGTCGTCACATTTTAGTTGTGTATTTAAATATAGGAATTATATAAATACTTGCTATGTAAACTATATAAATATATTGGATTTATTAAGGTTTTCAGTTATTAATTTTTAATTGAATTTTCAAAAATATAATTATCAAGAGATAATACATGTGTTGTTACAAAATGAAATTCCTCTCATAATTGTCGCCAATGATTAAAATAAAAATCTTCGTAAATACCCATAGATAATGCATATTAAAGAAAGGTCATATTTTGTACACAACATTGCAACCAACATGATGACTTTTTCTATGTTTTTTCGTAGCGTAAATATTTGGTTGGGCGCGAGATTACGACTTTTAGGTTAAATGCAGTCATCATTCAAAGCCTCGTAAAAACATTTCAAGTGCAAAATGAATAAACGCAAGTTTGACTCGCCTGAAAAGAGCCCACAGAAGAAAGCCAAGTAAGTAATTAATTTCTATTTAATCGTATTTGTTTATACTGGAATTATTGCACAAATACTAATTTAATGTAATATAATAAATATGACAAATTAGGGCGCTGAAGTGGAAAATTAGGAAAGTAACTCACCATTTTCATTATTTATAATGGTTTGCAAGTCTGTCCAGGGGATATTATGAAGACAGCTTTTGCTAGAGATTGACATGCAGATCTTTGTGTGTTTTCAATAAACAACCCAAATCTAGTTATATTAATATTAATATTTTTGTTTAATTTAATTCCTTCTAGAGAAAGCAAATGTATAAATACATTATTGAAAACAGGTTCAGATCTGTGTTATATGCAGGCTAAGATTTATTAATCGAACCATTCGAACTATTACCTGCGTAATTTTTTTGATAATAGAGTTATATGGGGTTGGAAGTTGCTCGACAACTTTATTATAATAAGCAATTATAGATTAATTTTTCCTTCGTTCACCTCGTTTAAGTGTTGAGAGCATTCAAGTACAAAAATAATATAACACATACTAATTACCCACATCCCATATGAATTTAAAAATTTTTCAGGATTTCACTCAACCCATAGTGAAATAATTTTGTAAATATCTTTATAAAATATTGTAATTACTCAAAAATCACAAGAATTGTTATGTTCTGAAAAATATATCTATAAACTAATTTTTTATATTATATTATTAGAATTTTTTTATTGATGGATTTATGTGTTTTGTAGAAATGTAAGGGTCAAAAGGCCTGACGTCCCCCCATTGAATACACAGAAAGACAGTCTGGTGTTTCAACAGCTCGAGTTCGACCATTACATTGGTCAAGTTTATGGGGGGATGCCGGGGGCGCAGTCGGGGCCCGTTCCTGTCATGAGGATGTTCGGGGTGACGAAAGATAACAACAGTGTTTGCTGCCACATACACGGATTCACTCCATACTTGTATTTATTGTTGCCCGACGTGTTTACAGCTGAAGATTTGGAACCTTTCAAGGTAAGTAATTTAAATTCACAATTGAGAATAATAGTAAATTTTCTTGTTTGTTTAGTCTAGCTTAAATGATGCTATATTAGCAGATGTTCGTAAAATGGATGGTTTAAAAGAAGCAGTACTTATGGTTGAAATAGTCCAAGGTCAATCGCTGGTCGAATACCAAGGAGAAGAGAACAGGAACTTTGCCAAGATCACAGTGGCTTTGCCTAAACTAGTGGCGCCCGCTAAAAGACTGATCGAAACCACCACCGTTTACAAGAAGCTGGAGAACCAACACTTGCGCGTGTTCGAGTCGAACGTCGATATTGAAATGAGGCGAGTTTTATCGATCAAGTCAGTTGTAAGGCAATAATGTATGATTTTACAGATTTATGATCGATTCTAAAGTGATGGGTTGTGCTTGGATCGAGTTGCCGGCGGGGAAATGGTTCCGCAGGACGTCCAGCTCCAAGTTTCAAATCACTTCCCGGTGCCAGATCGAGGTGGACGTCTCTTGTAACGATTTCATCGCGCACGCTCCTGAAGGTGAATGGGGTTCGGTAGCGCCGTTCCGTTTGCACAGTTTTGACATTGAATGTGCAGGAAGAAAAGGTATATAATAATTCAGGCTTCTAAAGATATTCGCGAATTAAAATTAAAAAAAAATTGAAATTATCATTAAATTATGTTTCACCAAGTGATGCATATTTAAAGTAATTTGTAAAAATATTTTTAGGTATTTTCCCTGAACCACAAATTGATCAAATTATTCAAATTGCAAACGTGGTCCAGCTGCATGGTGCAGATGAGCCTATGATCTGCAACATCTTTACTCTGAACACTTGTGCGCCAATAGGTCATGCTGAGGTAAGTTTATAATAATATTAACTGGTTTAATATTCATTTGATTGTAAAAATTGTGAAGATTCAAAATTTTCTAATTTTTAAGATGTTAAGTGTTCAGTGATCCACAAGATTTCTAAGATTTTCAAAATGACAAGGATTTAAATTACATACTTTAAAGTTGTTTAAAATCTTTTAAGATTCTAAAAATTTATAGATAATAAAAATTATGGCGATTTTAACGATTCTATAGTTTCTAAGATTTTGAATGATTTAAAAGGTTTTAATAATTCTGGAGATTTTCAAAATTCTCTAAATTCTGATGGATTTACATCTACCATATTTTTATTAAACGATTTGATTTTATACAGGTGTTCAGTTTCCAATGTGAGAAAGAAATGCTGCTGGCATGGGCGGCATTCGTGCGTGAATTGGACCCCGACATTTTCACCGGCTACAACATTAACAACTTCGATTTTCCGTACCTGCTGGAAAGAGCGAAGCACCTCAAACTCGATAAATTTTTCCACTTGGGGAGAATATTAGCTATAAAGTAAGTATAAGTACAAATTGGTATTTGTTTTATTAATCAAACGAAGATATTTATTGTATAAGTTAATGATGACAATAATTTCTGTCAAGAAATATATTTAAAATAGATCCATAAGAAAAAACGTACATTAAAAGTAGTTATTTATGAAATTAAACAACGTAATATTTAGGTCGGAGGTAAAAGAAGTTACCAATCAGACGAAATTCGGACGGAGGACGACGAAGACGATCAATTTCGAAGGGCGCGTTCCGTACGACATGTTCGTCGTGATGAAGAGAGACTTTAAATTGCGGTCTTACACTCTGAACAACGTCTCCAGCGAAATTCTCGGCGAGCAAAAGGAAGACGTTCACTACAGTATCATCACGGATTTGCAGAACGGCGACGAACAAACGCGAAGGAGGTGAGGTTGACAATAAACACATACAATTAAAAGATATTATTGGAAAGGGAGGATTGCAATCTGTAGGCTTATAGTTATACACAATATATTTATTTATATGTTATAGATTAGCTGTTTATTGCATTAAAGATGCTCTGCTTCCGCTACGATTGCTCAATCACGTGAAGAGTTTTACAAACGACGTGGAAATGTCTCGTGTTACCGGCGTGCCTTTAACCAGTTTGTTAAATAAAGGGGAACAGGTTAAAGTCGTTGCACAGTTGCTACGGCATGTAAGTACCGGTTAAAAATGTCATTAGTAGGCAACCAAATTTACTTTCATTTGATTCGATTAGTATTCAACCAGCGGTTTTAGGTCTTAATTATCGACAAACGTCGTCATTTGAAATCGAAATGGTAATAACTTCTGCTGTTAAATTTTTACAAATGTTTCTAACCTTTAATCTTTTAAATTCTTACCCAAAGGTATATGTAGTTCCCATTCTCGTTTTCTTATAACAGATTGTTTTTGTGTTTATAAATTTACTGATATAATAAACACTTACAGGCTAGGGAACATAACTATTTTATGCCGGTGCACCATGGAGCTCCAAGTTCTGAACAGTACGAGGGCGCCACTGTTATTGAACCGAAGAGAGGCTACTACAAGGAACCCATAGCCACCCTCGATTTCAGCTCTCTGTATCCCAGTATTATGATTGCTCACAATCTGTGTTACACAACATTATTAAAGCCGCAGATGAAAGAGAAGTTAGGGTGAGTACATAGACGAAAATGCTATGATACAATAAGTTTTACTGTTTTAAATTACACAATAACTAAAGTTAATAAAGCACGACAGCGATATCTATTGTCCGAGGTGTTGCATTCAATTTCTTCAACACTTTAAACAATAGATGTCACTAATGAGTTGTCAATTTTAATAGATACGTTATACATTAAAATCTTCAACCAAGCTACGCTGATGAGATCCAAAATTGAAGTGTTATTATTTTTAATTCCGTTACTTTTTGCAGGTTGACTCCTGAAAAAATCACGAATACTCCAGCGAATTGCATGTTCGTAAAGACGACGGTGCGGCGCGGATTGCTCCCCCACATTTTGGAGCATCTGCTGGCCGCGCGTAAGCGAACGAAAGCCGAACTGAAAGAAGCCACCGATCCAGCCCTTAGAGCTGTGCTTGATGGAAGACAGTTGGCTTATAAAATATCCGCCAATTCCGTTTACGGTTTCACCGGGGCTCAAGTTGGAAAGCTACCTTGTTTGGAAATTTCTGGGGTATGCATTTTGAATACATAAATAAGACGATCTTTTCTTATAATAAACATTTCTCCAATTTAATTTGCATTAATAGGCAACCAAATTTACTTTCGCAGTTTTATGTATCTATAGTTGCATACATTTTAATAAATATTCTAATTGTAATTTTGCTTGAAAAATTAATTAACTGTTTTAAATCAATGGAGTATATAATCATTACTCTGCAATCTATACTTTTGTTTTTATGAATAAATTTCATTTATGCGGTGTAAATTTGGTTGCATTTTTCTTATAAATATTTTGCAGTTTTAAATTACTGTAAAATAATTATTAGGTTACAAACATTTCAATAGTGTTAGGTATTGTGATAAGTGTGTTTTTATTTAAGAGTGTGACAGCTTATGGTCGTTCCATGATCGAGCAAACGCGTCAAGTGGTCGAGCAGCGCTACTGCACCGCCAACGGCTACAAGACCGACGCGAAGGTAATCTACGGCGACACGGATTCCGTGATGGTGAACTTCCAGGTCGAAACCCTGGAGGAGAGTATGGCGCTAGGACGCGAGGCGGCCGAATACATAAGCGCCAAGTTCATAAAACCTATCAAGCTGGAATTCGAAAAGGTGTACTTCCCCTACCTGCTTATCAACAAGAAGCGCTACGCCGGTCTGTACTTCACGCGCACTGATAAGTACGATAAGATGGACTGTAAGGGTATAGAAACTGTACGGCGAGATAACTGCACGCTGGTCGTCGACGTCATCAACACCTGTCTGCAAAAGTTGCTCATCGACAAAGATCCGGACGGTGCGGTCGCGCACGCTAAAAAAGTCATCTCGGACTTGTTGCAGAACAATGTTGACATTTCGCAATTGGTGATTACAAAAGAACTGTCGAAGGCGGATTATGCTGCGAAGCAGGCGCACGTCGAACTGGCGAAGAAGATCACGAAAAGAGATCCTGGAAACGCGCCGAAATTGGGTGATCGTATTCCGTACGTTATTACCGCCGCTGGGAAGAATTCGAAGGCTTATGAAAAGGCTGAAGTAAGTTTTCTTAATGATTTATATTACTTAAGTGGGGTTGGTCATCACTTAAATATTTTTAGGATCCCATTTACGTTCTGGAGAATAACATTCCAATAGATGCGGATTATTATCTACAGAATCAATTGTCAAAGCCGTTGCTACGTATTTTCGAACCTATACTCGGAGATGATGCATCTTCTGTTCTATTGCGTAAGTAAAGGTTTTAAAACTACACTTTTAAAAATATCATAATACTATTATTTTAGGTGGTGAGCATACGCGAACAAAAACTGTTGTGACTTCCAAAGTAGGCGCGCTGGCAGCGTTTACGAAGAAACGGGAAACCTGCTTGGGTTGCAGGTCAGTGCTACCAGCCGCGCACGAGAAGGAAGCGCTCTGCCAACACTGCAAAACGAAAGAACCTATACTCTACCAACATGAATTAACACATCTGCGCCAGCTGGAGGACAGGTTCTCCGCCCTGTACACCGAGTGCCAGCAATGCCAAGGCTCGCTGCATGAGGAAGTGCTCTGCACCAGCAGGGATTGTCCCATTTTCTACATCCGTAAAAAGGTGCAGATGGAACTTGAAAACAGTAAAACCAGAGTCGGACGGTTCGGCGATCCGGTTTTAGAGGAACTTGAAGTTGGAGAGGACTGATGTACGAGTTTTTAATTTTTTGTTGTCACGTTTTTTTTATATAATAAATTCATTCATTTTTAACAAGTAAAAAATTAATTCCACCATACTTTCTGAAATAACGATGTAGTAGCTATATTTATAAAGATAATCCAAATAAGATTAAGAAGAAATAATAAGATATATGATATTATTTAGGGGACCAATGGGGAACGGTAATCTTACAATATAGTACAATATATTTAAAGCAAATTCAATTGTTTTCTTATCCAAAGGTGGCTCTGATTACAAATTTATTTAAACATACTGTACAATAATAATAATTACAAATTCGTTAAATATAACTATATTTATATATATACTTTATTCATATATGATATCGGAATGATTCACACACCATATTAATGATAAACACACTGTTTTTTTTTTAAATTTATCTGGTTTGTTTTAATAAATAAGTTTTGGAACGTAAGAACTTAACTTATGTTATTACTCGCCTGGCTGAAAGGAAAATGAACCGTTCAATCCGTGAATTAAGAGACAGACTAGAAGCTAACGGGCGTTTGTGTCGTGTTATTTTTTGTTCTGCAGCGCGTTCGCCAGCCAGTCCATCGCCTGGTCCAGGCCCTCACCCTTCGTCGCCGACGTCTTGAATATTTGGAAAGTCCTATTTTTTAACGCCTCCAGGCCGAGCGCCTGGTGCACCTCGGCGACCGTCATCGAACCCGCCATGTCCTGTTTATTCGCTAATACTACTAGGATCGCCTCCGTTAATTCCTCTTCCTAAAAGCACACGATTTAAAACAATGGTAAGGGTTACTGTAAGTATACATAATCATTGAATGCCTTCAATATATTTATTTACATTATGTGATTCAATATTAAATGAATAGTAGTGTTTAGCTATCGACCACGTGGTTCTTCCACCGTGTTATTTGTGTAAGTGTAAATGAGCTTCCCTTACACTGGCCAAGCCGGTAAAAAGAAAGGGGATGTATGAATGTAAATGAGCTTGTTATTCCAAAAGATCGCCCAATTACTCTAAATCACCATTAATTGTACCCCTATGGTACCAGTCACCCGTTCAATTGCTAACCCGAACTAACGATTTCTTTGGAATTATTTATATATTGATTTTTCATAAAATAAAGTGGTAGAATAAATTTGAGGTTATGATAAATTATGTTCACTCAAGATTAATGGAAAGAAGTATACAAATTAATCAAACTCGTTTTATTAAAGAAAATATTTAGTATTTTTTTACGCAGAATGTTACTGCGAACTTTTCTAGTCACATAAAATGACGGAATAAATTTGAGGTTATGAAAAATTATTTTCAATCATTTAACTTTTAACAGAAATACATGAATTTATTAATTTATTAACATACACATATTTCTCTTCTATCTTCAATTGATAATGTGATGTAATCCTCAAAAATTTTAATTGAAAATTTTTAATAATTACTGAAATTCAAGTTTTAAATCAAATTGTTGTCAGTGGTGCCAACCTAATTTAAAATTATGGCACTTGAAAACGAATTTAAGCATAGAATAAAAAAAACATTGTGATTTCATCAACAAAAATACTACAAAAATGTTTGGGTGAAAAATTTTGAACCATAAAGTATAAATAAATTTATAAAAATTATTTTCTATTAGTTACACAACAAAACTTTTTATCATTTATGTATTCAATTGTCAATTTTTAAGGTTATGTATTATTTAATTGAAAATTTAATTATTTCTCACTTACCCTTAACATATTAAATAATTCATCTTTAGATATACCTATCCTCTCCTTATCGGCCGAATCCACCACATAAATAATTGCATCCGTGTTGCTATAGTAACACCGCCAGTACGGTCTGTAAAATGGGAAAGAAAACTTTTGAAAAGCCCTGTTCTTGAGCGCATGAAGGCACGATTACCTAATACTAGTCTGTCCTCCGAGATCCCACACTTGAAATTTTAGATTCTTATATTGTACTTGCTCGACGTTGAAGCCGATGGTCGGGATGGTGGTGACCACCTCGCCGACCTGCAGTCTGTAGAGTATGGTTGTTTTGCCGGCACCGTCCAGGCCCAGGATTAATATCCTCATCTCCTTCGCGCCCAATAATCCCCTGAAATAACTCCAGAGTCCACCTATATTACAAAAAAAGAACATATTTATTTATTTAAATCAATATATGGCATCTAAAATAAATAAATTCAAAGAGATTATTCAAATAGAAAGAACGGGGAAAGAGATTGAATGAGGTTGTGGGTGGAGGATAATACACAGATACACAGCTTAGAGAAAAAGAGAGAATTATAAAAAAAATAAAAATAAAAATGAGCCATAGAAGAAGAGAGAAAGTAGAAGAGTCAAAAAAATTGGAGAGCAAAAGAAGGTGGAAAACCAGGAGGGAGGGAGAGAGTAAGAAAGGTAAGGTATAAAGCCATGAGGTAATAAGAAAAAACGTAGATAACCATAAAGGAAGAAGAGAAGAAATGCATGGGATAAGAAGAGAGATGGAGATAAAGTAGAAAACCATTAAGGAATAATAGAAGAGATACAAGAAAGTCATGAGAAAAGAAAAAAGAGACAGTTGAAAACCATGGCGGGAAAGAGAAAGAAAGAAAGAAAGGGGTAGAGGGAGAGTAAGAGCCAATTTGAAGAAATGGATAGAATAAAGAAGCAAATAAAGTGAGAGAAAAGAGAATATTAGAAACGTTATAAATAGAAGATTGAAATATAGAGTATTAGGATTAGCAATGGAAAAGAAAAATACATCATTAAGAGAAAGAAATTAATGGTACCAAGAAGGAGAAAAAGGGGGAACATTCAAAAGCCTAATGATAGAGCAAATAAAGGAGTCATAAATCATTAGAGAGAGAGAGAAATTGAAAAGTAAAATATCCATAAAGAAAAAGAGAAAAAAATAGGCCATAAAAAGAAAGAAAGAGTGAAGTGTTTATGAAGAGAAAGAGAGAGTAAAGTACTTAAAACAGTGTTATTATTATTAAAACATAAACTTATTATCATGAAAAAATGACTCACACTTTCAATGCTTTACACCTTTACACAATTTATTGTATAAACTTGTTTATAATTATATCACACAATAAATTGTTGTGTGAAACAGTGTTTGTGCAGGTATGAAAAGTCTCTCATTTTTCTAACAAAATGAACTACTTCGTAATAACAATTTCCACCATCATTTTTAGAAACTTATAAATTTTAACATTAAAACGTCTTTGATCAACTTAACAAATCACAATCACAGTACAGGGTAAAAATAATTATAAAATACACATTTTATTTTTTAACTTTCGACTATTATAACCTCAATAAACAATTCATTAATATTACTTTAAAAAAATAGGATTTTTAAACATGTTGCAATAAATTATAAATCATATATAATGAAATAATTATCAAACATTTAATTAAGTCATATAGAGTTACAAGCTATAAACAAAATGTATATTTGTTTTACTAACAAAATAAAACAAAACAGGATTACTAATCAACGACAACACAGAAAATCATAACAGGAATGCTTATTGGAAAGAAAAAAGTTCCAATTGATTTACTAACAAGTTTGAAATTGATGGCGAAATTTACTTATGCAAATAACTCTGGCGTAATTATAGAGACCCATTAAATTAGGGCCAGGGTGCACCTGTTCAGTACAGCATTAAACATAACCTGCAGCTCCGATATTTTCTGTGTGAAATACGTACGTACCCATGTTGCCTGTACTTTTAGTTATTCGCACGCGTCCGCTGATTGATTCCCTTCCTGTTTTGGTCCTTTCTAATAGTGCATTTTCACCTTGTGTTCCGTAAATATTTGATTTTATTGCGGCCTGACGTGTAAGCACGCACAACTGTCAAACGCGTACAGTACTACCAACGTCGGCGGAATCGACGCCCTTTAATTTACATTCGGAACGATGTATTAAACTATGGCGAAATAATCGTTATGAATTAATCATCTTAATATAGAGTTCGGTCATTATATATTTATGCTTAGCTTTAATAAATTGTTAATTATATTTACGTGATTAGAGTAATTGGGTTGGTGGCAATTTTGCGTCGGTGTTTAGAAGCAACAACCAACGTTCGTCATCTAGCAACTAGATGGTGTAAGCAGTGTGTTTTTCTTTTAAAGTAATTGCGCGTTTCGTGTTCGTTTAAAATTGTTTGATCTCTTCGGATTTAAATATTTTCGATTAAAGAAAAAGTATTATTATTGATGTATTAAGACGCGTTTGCAAATATTGTATAGTGTTTATTATAAATAAATAAAATTAAAGTTGTTTTTCACGCTATTGTTAAATATTTTTTTAGTAGCTTGTAGTTCTTTATGAAATTCATCTGTTATATTGATCGTGTAATTTACGATCTGAATCGTAAAGTTTGTACTAAACAGAGCCAATGGTACTACAAGTACAGGATACGGCATATAATTGAATTACCTGTGTATGGTAAAAATTTAAAAATAAATGTTCTTTTTCTCATCATTCATTCAATTTTTAAGGCAAAAAGTAGGTTTGATATTTCTAACATGTAAAGAAATATGTGACTTACCTGTTCTTACATATTGAAGGGAATCACTATTAATACAAATAATTTTATCTGTAAAATTAAATGAGAGATTTCAAAGGATATATTTTTTATTATCGATTACACATTTAAAACTGTCTCACACATACATCGAAATATTAAGGTTTCTTTAATCATTTTCTGAACGTGAATATTAAGCTTGATCAATTTAGTTGTCTGCAAAACAATTAATAAGTAATATTTATTTGCCAATTCAAATAATCTATATTATATGCTCATAATGTGATGAAACAACTCAATTATTGGATTATTTAAATTAAATCAATTTTAAAATGAGTCGCTACAGAAGCTGTTGCGATTGAAGTATCGTATTGCTACAAATAAAACAGTATTTTTATAACCTCTAATATAAAAATATACCTACTTACTTGTGGTAAATTAGACCGTGATAAGTTGTAAACAAACATCAGGAAATTGGTATCATCCAGAATTACAATGGAAAAGCTTTTAACCACCTCTGAGATACCTTTTATTTTTGTATACCGTAAATAGTATCTGTGGATTATGTTTCCAGTAATTTTAAACTAAAATTAAATATGTAATTATTTTTATTACATTTCACCAAGTTTGTTTAATATAATTACCTCTTGAAAAAGGTCATCTGCTAAAGAGTAACATATGAATAAACCGAACAACGTGAACCCAACAAATGAAGAAAAGAATAGTAATCTATAATTGAATCTAGTTTGTAATGCTATTAAATCATTCAGTACATTAGAGACATCAAATCCACACTCCATCATCAGTAATAATATATAAATAAAAATGAAAGGTTTGGATATAATTACTAGGCTCCTAATAAGAGACTTAAGAGTTGAATAAAGAAATTCTGTTACGCTAGAATAGGACATATTTATATTACATACTTAAAGTATGTTAAAACTTACCAAAGGCGGTGAAGTGGACACATTTCAGATAAATGTACAAATGCCAATTTCTTATTAATTCCAGTACAATAAGCACACGTAACTGTTTTGTGCTTTAATCCTTCAATCAAACACTCATTTATAACCTTGCAATATACAGTTACACGAACAATTAATATTTTTTCTATCAATATAGTTGTGAACAAATTTACCAGGAGAAGTTTCGCTTTTAATGCGCCTCTTACATTAAAAGGAAGTAATAATATGTACAGCACAGGGCATATTAATGAAAAAAATAATGTTACTAGGCCTATATAAAAATAAACTTTGTAGTACATCAAGTCGAATATGTTGAGCCTGAAGTAGAAAAAGATATCTTCCGCTTTTTTAAAATTCTCGATTAATCTCACGTACTGTTCTTGTGTAGTAAAACGGAATGTTGGAATAATAACGAGTACACCAATTACTAATACATACTCATAATACGAAACTAGTGAATTCAAAATGCTGGCATGCATTGTATATTGGGGAAATATTTGCCAGGCTAAGTAGACCACAAAAAGACACCAACAACCATATTGTATTTTTGCTTTTCTTGAATAATCACTGGATGGTCTGGAATTTTTAAGTATTCGCACGTAATTACTACATGATTATGAAATGTAGTTTTAATTCTTCATAGAAATTAGGATACATGTTCTGTACTGTATTAGTTAGCGACTGGAGTATATATTGATTATATAATTTATATATTCATTATTTATAAATATAATATAGGGAACATAATTAGTACATTAAATGTTTGAAGTAATTGCTTTTGTTATAGATTTAATCAGCAGTAATAAAGGAAAACAAAAATGGTAATGTGCAAGATAAATAAAAAAATATATTATTTAATTAAATTTAACTTCCCTTTATAATATAAAAAGTTGCGGCGGAACTAGCGTTAGCGATAGTGCAGCAACGTTAGTTCGGGTCAGTTGTTGGATGGGTGACCGGTACCATTCACCATTGGGATACAATTAATGGTGCTTGAAAGTGACAAGTGTGATTCTTTAAAGTAACAAACTCATTTATACACACACAAATGACATATGGCGGAAGGACTACGTGGTCGATAGCCAAACACTATTACTACTCCCTATAAAAATTTAAATATATTATGCTCTTGGCAGGCTTATTGTTATGTTGGGAAATCATACACACTTGTGTAAAATAAACTAAGAAACATGTAAATACTTTAATTATTATTTTAATTTGTTTTTATTAATCTTTATAATTAAGAAAACTACTCCCTTATTTCTAAAATTTATGCATGAGTAATTAAATTATATTAGGGGTAAATTTGAAATAGGATTTGTTATGAGCACTGATTTCTGCAAAACATTCCCCATTTAACCCTTGTTCTATCTCTTCTAATATCAGCATCGAAATTGGGATATTGTGGAAAGCATTTTACTTTGGAGATGTTCCACAACAAACAACTGGCGTCGCAACCTGTTACTATAACTACACAATCCGGCATATTAAGATTCCGGTTATTTCTAGGATTCTCCTCGTATAGTATAACAAGTATATAATTGAATTACCTTTGTAAGGTATCATTCCATTTATTTTTAAAGGAATAGTTTTACCATTTTTCTCTCTAATCATCAATTTTTAAGGCAAAACGTAGGTTTGATGTTTCTAAACTATAAAGAAATATGTGACTTACCTTTCCTTAGATATTGAAGACAATTAACATTAATAAATAATTTTATCTGTAAAATTAAATATAGATTAAGGAAAAGTTTTCAAAGGATTAATTTTTTTATTATCGATTATACATTCAAAAGTGTATAAGTATAAGCGAAAATATTTAGTGTTCTTTGATCATTTCCAATTAATACCAAAGTGAATTATAAGCTTGACTAATTTAGTTTTCTGCAAAACTAATAACTAACATTTATTTGCCATTTAATAATAAATCTGTATTATATGCTTAATAATTAGATTATTTAAATTAATCAATTTTAAAAGGTGCCAGTAAAGAAGCTGCTGCGACTGAAGTATCGTATTGCTACAAATAAAATAATATTTTTTAACCTCTAATACAAAAAATATACTTACTTGTAGTGCACTAGACCGTGATAAGTTGTAGACAAATATCAGAAAATTGCTATCATCCAGAATTACAATGGAAAAGCTTTTAATTACGTCTGAGATACCTTTCATTTTTGAATACCGTAAATAGTATCTGTGGATTATGTTTCCAGTATTTTTAAACTAAAATTAGATATGTAATTATTTTTGTTACATTTCAGCAAGTTTTTAAATATAATTACCTCTTGAAAAAGGTCCTCTGCTAAATTGAAACATACGTATAAACCAAAAAATGTCCAAAAAATCAATACAGAAAAGTATAATATTCTATAATTGAATCTAGTCTGTAAGGTTATTAAATCTTTCAATAAATTAGTGAAGTCAAATCCGCACTCCATCGTAAGTGAGAATATATAAATCAAAAGGAAAGGTTTGCTCGTCACTATTACGCTCCTAATGAGAGGCTTAAGAGTTGTGTAAAGAAATTCTGTTACGCTAGAATAGGAAATTTTATATTACATACTTAAGTTATGTTAAAACTTACCAAAGGCGGTGAAGTGGACACATTTCAGATAAATGCGCAAATGCCAATTTCTTATTAATTCCAGTAGTGCAATAAACACATGAAACTGGTTTGTGCTTTAATCCATCGAGCAAACTCGCATTTATAACCTTGCAGTATGCAACTACACGAACTAATAATATTTTTTCTATCAATATAGTTGCGAAAACATTTACCACGAGAAGTTTCGCTTTCATGATTTCTTTCAAATTAAAAGAAATTAATAATATGTACAGAACAGGGCAGAGTAGAGAAAAAATTAACGTTATTAGGCCTATGTAAAAATAAACTTGAAAGTACATCAAGTTGAATATGTTAAGCCTGAAGTAGGAAAAAATGTCTTCCACTTTTTTTAAATTCTCGATTAATCTCACGTACTGTTCTTGTGTAGTAAAACGGAATGTTGGAATAATAACGAGTACACCAATTACTAATACATACTCATAATACGAAACCAGTGAATTAAAAATGCTGGCTCGCACTGTATTTTGGGGAAATAATAGCCAGGCTAGGAAGACCACAAAAAGGCACCAACAACCATATTGTATTTTTGCACTTATTGAATAATCACTGGATGGTCTAGAATTTTTAAGTATTCGCACATAATTACTACATGTAGCCCGCATGATTATGAAATGTAGTTTTAATTCTTCATAAAAATTAGGATACATACTTGTTGTATATTGAATTAGTTAGTAACTGGAGTATGTATTGATTATATAATTTATATATTAACTTATAAATATAATATAGGGTACGTAATTAGTACATTAAATGTTGAAATTATTGCTTTTGTTATAGATTTAATAATCAGTAATATACAGGGTGTTGAATTTAAGTGAAGACATTGAAATATCTCGAAAACTATACATCGAATAAAAAAATTATGATTAAAATTGGTTTGTCTCGGAGGGGGGCATCTAATTATGCGAAACTCGACCCACTACCCCCAACCCCCTAGGGGGTAGGGGGTGAGAAATAGAAAAGTTAAATAGGAACCCCCATTTTTTGTACGGATTTGAATACTCCGGGAAAAAATAAGAAAGTTTTATCTGAATTTTTTTTTGTATTCGTGACAGCCGACACTAAAATCGTTGAAAAATGGGGATTTCTTTTTTTGTCAGAGATGCGCATGTGAGTCGACTCATTGTCGTTTTATGATGAGTTTCCCCATTCCCATTCCACTTCGATTAACTGACGATGAATGTCAATAGGTGAAATCCGCATTGCACTTAAAAAACGTATCACAGCGCGAACTTATCGATGTTACCGCCAGATTCGGGAGCTCCATCTTTGAAGGCTGCTAGACCAGCATTGAGCGATGTAGCTCAATAAATCTATGACAGGCCACTTAATGACTGGGTCACTCAGGGACCTGATGCAACAGGAAACAGAACGTCTAAGGAAGACTGGCAGACCGCCAGGAGAGTGATCACCTCATAGGGTCAAATAGGCAGTAAAATCATTTGAACCCATCATGCTACAAATGGGATCGAAACTTCTGTGGCGAAGGCCCTGCGAGACCCTAAGAGCCAGTATGGCCCTACCGAGAATATGGAGGCTTACCAGGGTGGTTTTCTTACCGAAGGCTGATAGGGCAGACTATTCCCGTGCAAAGTCGTATAGGCCTCATGTCTTTTGTACTGAAGACAATGGAAAATATTATGGACAGGCATATTAGAGAGGGGATACTGGTAACTTTCCCACTATCCCAAGATCAATATGCCTACCTTCCAGGACGATCTACAGCCGACTAACAAGAAGTGCAGAAACTGCTCTGAATAACAAAAAAAATCTACTTGCTGCTTTTTTAGATATATTAGGTTGTCAAGTATGAAATGGAGCAAACTTCATATTATTTATTTAAATCGCACACAACCTCATTTAGACGCCGTATTTTGATATAATTTGTTTTTCGTGTGAAAGTACATCTTTTTTTCTTTCTAACGCATATTTCAGTTTGAAAAAAATTGTAATGGAATTTTTGTATAAGCGATTAAGTGAGACCAGCGAAATTCTTGTGCTGATGAAGTATGAGTTCTAGCGTGAAGCCATAATACGATTGGTAGTCACCAATATCAATAGTGTGTTCGACATTCAAGTGGCTACAAACGCAACTGTAGTTCGTCCTAGCCAAAGTACACATGAATTATCATTAAGGTACAATCTATCAAAGCAAACAATTTTGAATCCTTTGGCACAAATCGGTATGGTGAAAAAGCTGGACAAGTGGATACCGCAAGAATTGACTGTTGCACAGAAGGAACAAAGACTCGACGCATGTCCTTCTCTTCTCTCTCGCAATAAAGGCGAACCATTTTTAATCTAATTGTTACGTGTGATGAAAAATGGATCATGTATAATGAAACACAGGCTTAGGATAAAACGTGTTTATTGTTCTACTACAAAAACCGGAATTTTTGACATACAGGAAAACGCCGCTAGTGACACCAACATAGGCGCCAAATTCAAAATTATGCAGTATTGCCAACTTAGCTTTTCTGCTACAACACCTCCCCTAAAGCTGGGTTGGGGAATTTGGGTTAGTTACATTTCCTAACCTTACTTTTAAGTTGACTGCTACAAAACAAATACAAATATTGAATGCAAATACACACTACACAATGCTACTACCACTGAGTCCGAAGGACGCAACGCACGACCCGTACTTTGGGGCTGGCAAAGCTTTAGTAAATGCGTCCGCTAGCATTTCTCCACTTGGCAGGTACTCCACACTTACTTCCCTTTTCTTTACATGTTCTTTACAGAAATGATATCGAATGTCAATATGTTTACTCCTCTGCGACACCATTTCATTCTTGACCAGCTGAATAGTGCTCTGATTGTCGCACATTATTTTTGTAGGCCCCTCTACGCTCTCTGGTTCCAGCTCCTGGAATAAGGAACGCAGCCAAATGGTCTCCTGGATGGCCAAGGATAACGCCATGTACTCTGCTTCAGTCGTTGATAGCGCCACTGTCTTCTGTCGCTTGCTGTGCCATGAAACCAACGCACCGGACATTTTCACACAACCACCCGAAGTCGAATGTCTCTGTGGGTCACTGCCCCAGTCCGCATCACTAAACACTTCGACGTTTTTCTCACCCTTTTTATAAGTCAATTTTAGTTCGACAGTCCCTTTTAAGTACCTTAAAATACGTTTCACTGCACTCCAGTGACACCCTCGCGGTTGATTATTAAATCGGCTCACGATGTTCACAGCGAAAGCAATATCTGGTCTTGACACCTGACTCAGATAAAGAAGGCTACCGACTGCTTCTTGATATGGCACTTTGTCTAGAGTGTTCTCGCCATGACACTCGCACTCGCGCACTAGTTTCACGTTAGCTTCCATCGGTGTGCTAACCGGCTTACTGTCTTTCATACCGAACTTTTCAAGCAAGTTTGTAATGTACTTAGATTGGTCTATTGTCACTGCATTTTTGTCACAGATAACTTCCATCCCGAGAATATTTTTCACTTTACCCAAGTCCTTGATGTCTAATTGTTTCTTTAAATTCACTTTAATTTCTTCCTTTTTCTTGTCGCAACTGTAGAAGATAAGTATATCGTCCACGTAGACGGAAATAATCACCCTGTTTTTCCCTTTGCCCTGGAAATAAATGCATGGATCAGCTGCTGATCTTGTTAACCTCATATTTGTTAACACTTTATCAAGTTTCTCGTTCCAGCATCTGCCTCCTTGCTTTAGGCCATACATCGCTTTGTTTAATTTCCAGGCTTTTTCACTTGTTACTCCTTTAGGTGGTCTTACATATATTTCTTCTTTCAGATCTCCTTGCAGGTATGCCGTTGTAACGTCCATTTGGTCGATTTTCATGTCTTGTCGAGCCGCTAGCGAAAACAAGTATCGTAGCGTTGTATATTTCACAACAGGTGAGAAAGTTTCTTCGTAATCGATCCCAGCCGTCTGTGAACAACCTCTGACCACCAGCCTCGCTTTGTACTTGGGAGTACCATCTAGATTTGATTTTAACTTGTAGACCCACTTTGTTGATAACAATTGTTTTCCATTTCCACAAGGTACTTCAGTGTAAGTTGCATTTTTCTTTAGCGAATTTAACTCTTCGTGCATTGCTTCTTGCCAAGCACTACTATCTTCTCTTGACATTGCTTGTTCATATGTTTCTGGCTCGTCTGTGCTGAAGACATTATACATATGATATTCTCTGTACATTGCGTTTGGCTTCGGTATTCTTGTGCTTCTACGCACATTTTCTGCGACTTCATTTGCTTCTTCATCGCTACTTTCATTTTCTCGTTCAGAACTGTTTTCATTTTCCTGTTCAGAACTGCTTGCACTTTCTGGTTCAGAACTGCTTTCTGGCTCACTTAGACGGTCTTCTTGTACCTCATTTTCTTCGGTTAATATCACTTCCATGTTTCTTCTGTCCTCGTCTGGAACGCTGACCTCCCTTTGAACAATATTCTCCAGTTTGTACACTTTTTCAGGTTTGATGATCACATCGTGGCTACATATAATTTTCTTTTTCGAAGGCACATACACTCTGTAACCATCTTTGTCGTTCACATAACCCACTACGTGTCCATGCCTAGCTTTGCTGTCAAACTTTTTTCTGAATTGTTTCGGGACATGCACATAACACGGTGTGCCGAAGATTTTTAAGTGTTTTAAGCTTCCGACGTCTTTCTTATACCACAATTCGTACGGAACTTTTTTCTTGCCACTTGATTTTCCGCTGCGATTCAACACATATGCTGCCGTGTTGCATGCTTCGGCCCACAGTTGTTTCGACAACTCGCTGGTTGTTAACATGGCTCTGGCAGCCTCTACGGTTGTTCGATTTTCTCGCTCAGCAGCACCATTTTGCTCTGGCGAATACGGTGTCGTAATGTGTTGCTGGATGCCTCTTGCTGCTAGAACTTTCTTTACTTCTGAGTTGTTGAATTCAAGGCCTCCGTCGGATCGCAACGTCTTAATTGTGTGTCCTAAATCTCCGCCAAGAAATCCCTCAAGACACTTGCCACTTCATTCTTTCTTTTTAAAAAAAATATTTTTCTAAACTTGCTGAAGTCGTCCTTGAAGCATACGTAATATCTCGAACCACCCAACGATGCAATGTCCATTGGTCCATTTACATCTGTATGGATTATTTCCCCGACACTAGTGGCTCTGTCTTTTCTTGGCCTAAAAGGTTGTCTGTGCATTTTACCCATTGCACAACCATCACAAAATTCACCTTCTTCATCTTCGTAAGGTATGTTTTTCTCTTTCAAGAATTCCCTAACATGCCTTTTATTTTGGTGAGCCAACCTTTCATGCATCACTTGCATACTGCAAATCATTGCGCTTTCTGTTTTTTCTGGTTTCATCTCCAGTATGTAGATACTTCCTTCGGTTTTTCCCTCCAGCGCTACTTCATTTGAATTTTTCAAGATTTTTACAGTTTTTTCGGTAAATACTGCACTGTACCCCTTCTTAGCCGCTGCGTGTACCGAGAATAAAGGCCCAACTACATCTGGAACGTGCCAAACATCGTGTAAGTCTGCCGATAACCACTTTTTGCCAATCTGATGTCTTACTGTAATTTTTCCGGAACCATTCACTTTCATCTTGATGCCCTTTTTACCCACATTTACTTCTCGTGGTGGATCAAATTGCTTGTAGTCGACAAAATAATTTCTTTCTGGGAATATGTGCACCGATGCACCGCTGTCGCAAACCCATTTCTCGATGTTACTTTCTGGCATTACATTAAAACAGCTGACAAATGCATTTTTCTTACCAGATTTTTCTTCTTTGCATTCCGCCGCCCAGTGTCCTAATTTTTTGCAAATTTTACACGGGAACCTTTGCTTTTTGTTCAAAAAATGTGGTTTTTTCGACGTCTTTGAGACAAATGCAGTGTTTTCTTCTGATTTTGACCCCTCAGTATTGTCACGCATCTCAATTGCGCATAATTTTTCTATCAGAAGATTGACAGTTTGTTTTCCTCTGGAAAACTATCCCAGAGATCTCGGAAACTGTCATATTCTCTCCCAAGGGTTGACAGAATTCTGCCATTTAGCATTGCCTCGGAGAGTGTGTTTTGCTTTCTCTTGGCCAGCTCGTCATTCAGTTCCATGAAGATTTTTTGGAGTTTTGCTACATGTGTGCTTATGTTGTCGTTCGGGTCCTTTTCTACCTTGTAGAATTTTTCTATGAGCGAATTCATTCGCTGCGAACTACTTTGTTCGAACCTCGAACACAACTTTTGCCACACTTCGGCTGCATGCTTGCAGGTTATCACAAGCTCGCCTACCTCATCGCTCAACCCCGCTGTTATAAGGGCTGACGCCTTGGCGTCCTCGACGATCCAGTCCTCAAATGCTTTTATGCTGTTGGCATTATTTGCTCCCTCATCTATAACTGGACACTTCTTCGCACCATACGTGATGTCGCACAGCCTGTGCGCGGTTAATATGAGCCCCATTTGCCACTTCCATTTTGGCCATTGAGCTGGAGTCTTCAATGGACTTATTCCCTTTTCTATGCGATCCATTTCTTCTCTAGAACTGCTCACTCTCACTTTCCACAACTAAACACTGCCTTTTCTGTGTATTCCTGGGCCCATAACCTAATGAAACACAGGCTTAGGATAAAACGTGTTTATTGTTCTACTACAAAAACCGGAATTTTTGACATACAGGAAAACGCCGCTAGTGACACCAACATAGGTGCCAAATTCAAAATTATGCAGTATTGCCAACTTAGCTTTTCTGCTACAACAATGTACGATAATCATAAGCGTTTATCGCAATGGTTGGATAAAGATGAATTACCAAAATACTGTCCGAAACGAGATATTCACCAGAAGAAGCTGATAGTCACTGTGGTGGTCTGGCTCAGGTGTCATTCACCATAGCTTTATGGAACCTGGCCAATCGATCACGACGGATATCTACTGTTATCATCTAGACGAAATCTTGCGATTAAACAGCCAAAATTAGTTAATCGGATGACTCCAATCCTGTTGCATGACAACGCTTGACCACATGCCGCACGAATGGCCGTGTCAAAGCTACAGGAGTTGGACTTGGAAACTCTCCGTCACCTACCCTACTCGACCTTGCCCCAACTGACTATCATTTCTTTCAAAATTTAAACAACTTTTTATTTGGATAAAAATTCAATTCCGCATAGGCTGTCAAAATGGCGTTTCGAGAGTTCATCGACTCCCGTGATCCAGGCTTCTGCAACAAAGGGATAAATGAGTCTAAAACGGAAATAGTGTATCGATAATTTGGTTGCATAATTTGATTAAAAATAAAAAGGTTTTATTGGAAAAATATCTAATTCCATTATGTGCATGTTTTGCTCCATTTCATACTTGATAACCTAATAGAAGGCGCATTTGATAACCCATCCATTAATTCCATAACTGCTGCCTTAAAGAAGCGGGGTTTGGAGAAAACTCTAGGGAGATTGACTGCATGCTAAGACAGAGGATGGTATATACTACATTTGCTGATCAGTCACTAGCATCCAGGGTGGCCGGCGGTTGTCCGCAGGGAGAAGATCTTTCACCCCTGCTGTGGAACCTAGTCATGGATGGATTGTTAGTGGAACTCAACAACAAAGGATTCTGTTCTCTGGAATACGCACACGACCTAGTCATTCTCGTTAAGGGAAAATTTAACAGCACGATCAGAGAGCTCATGCAACGAGTACTGAACGCAAAGGGTATGCTAGAGAAGGATTGAAAGTCACCCTCTAAAACCAACATTGTACCTTTCGCACGCAGGAGAAAATTGGACGGCTTAGGACCCCTCCTTCTAAATGGTAAGAACCTCGAATTGTCGGATGAGGTGTAATCTTTGACTCCAATCTTATCTGAACCTCGCACATTTAAAAATTTTTTACGTTTAATTTTTTAAATGTGCGGAAATTACCCTTGCGGTAATTAGACGCATGTACGACAGACAATGGGGACTCGGACCAGGGATGGTATACTGGCTGTACACCAGAGTGGTTAGGTCCGCAATCATGTATGTTGCTTTGGTGTGGTGGCCCAAAGCCACGCAACACACAATCATACAAATCCTCAGCAAGGTTCAAAGAATTGCCTGCATCAGCATCAGCATCAGAGGCTATAAGAATCACGGCCACTGCAGCAATGGAGACGCTATTAGACCTCACACCACTCCATATTTTGATAGTGGGGAGGCAAGACTGGCACTCTATAGACCGAAGCTAGCAACGGTCAAAGTAAAAGTTGACTCTTGACAGACATAGGGGGACCTCTCCTGCAAATGAGGTCCGACCATATGATAGTCAGACACCTTGAAACTGCACTCTTCAAGATCACTATTCCAGACCTTTATAAGAGGGCCCAATTCTAACCAAGCTGCAGGACTGGCACTAAGTAGTGCACAGCTGAAGACTACTTTAGGGCTACTAACAGGCCACATGACTGTTAAAGAATAGTAAAATCGGTTAATACAATGGCGACACCGGAAACAGCAATGCGCATTCTGTGCAGTTGTAATGGGTTGGAAAACAAAAGAAAGCTCATATTTGGTAACAGACAGATGGCACCAAATGATTTCCATGCGCAACCCCTGAAGGACCGGCACAAGTTAGTGCAGGGCATCGAATTTGGAATAGTTGCGTAAGTAAGGCAATATGGGGAAGTACAATAAGCCACCTAAGCTGCAGTGCATTCGGATCTGTAAAAAAAGACGGCCTTAACAGGGAATTTTTTTAAAATTTAATTACTCCCGAATTTTGGAAATTAGAGAGTAGATAGAGACCACCCACCTAAGTTACTAATGTAATTACACAATAACAATTAATTGCTTTTAGTTTGCAATGTAATTAATAATTATTATTTTGATATAAGGCAAAAAGTAGGTTTGATCTTTCTAAACTATAAAGAAATATGTGACTTACCTGTCCTTAGATATTGAAGACAATTATCAACAATAAATAATTCTATCTGTAAAATTAAATATAGATTAAGGAAAAGATTTCAAAGGATTAATTTTTTTTATTATCGATTATACATTCAAAAGTGTATAAGTATAAGCCAAAATATTTAGTGTTCTTTGATCATTTCCAATTAACACCAAAGTGAATTATAAACTTGACTAATTTAGTTTTCTGTAAAACTAATAACTAACATTTATTTGCCATTTCATATAAATCTGTATTATATGCTCAATAATTGGATTATTTAAATTAATCAATTTTAAAATGCGTCACTACCGAAGCTGTTGCCACTGAAGTATCGTATTGCTACAAATAAAATAAAAAAATTTTAAAACATCTAATACAAAAAAATATACTTACTTGTAGTACACTAGACCGTGATAAGTTGTAGACAAATATCAGGAAATTGGTATCATCCAGAATTACAATGGAAAAGCTTTTAACTACGTCTGAGATACCTTCTATTTTTGAATACCGTAAATAGTATCTGTGGATTATGTTTCCAGTATTTTTAAACTAAAATTAGATATGTAATTATTTTTATTACATTTCAGCAAGTTTGTTAAATATAATTACCTCTTGAAAAATGTCGTCAGCTAAAGCGTAACATACGTATAAACCAAACAATGTCCAAAAAATGAATAAAGAAAAGTATAGTATTCTATAATTGAATCTAGTCTGTAAGGTTATTAAATCATTCAATAAATTAGTGACGTCAACTCCGCACTCCATCGTAAGTGAGAATATATAAATCAAAAAGAAAGGTTTGCACGTCATTGTAACGCTCCTAATAAGAGGCTTCAGAGTTGTATAAAGAAATTCTGTCACACTAGAATAGGAAATTTTATATTACATACTTAAGTTGTGTTAAAACTTACCAAAGGCGGTGAAGTGGACACATTTCAGATAAATGTGCAAATGCCAATTTCTTATTAATTCCAGTAGTGCAATAAACACATGAAACTGGTTTGTTCTTTAATCCATCGAGCAAACTCGCATTTATAACCTTGCAGTATGCAACTACACGAACTAATAATATTTTTTCTATCAATATAGTTGCGAAAACATTTACCACGAGAAGTTTCGCTTTTATGATTTCTTTCAAATTAAAAGAAATTAATAAAATGTACAGAACAGGGCACAGTAGTGAAAAAATTAATGTTATTAGGCCTATGTAAAAATAAACTTGAAAGTACATCAAGTTGAATATGTTAAGCCTGAAGTAGGAAAAAATGTCTTCCACTTTTTTAAAATTCTCGATTAATCTCACGTACTGTTCTTGTGTAGTAAAACGGAATGTTGGAGTAATAACGAGTACACCAATTACTAATACATACTCATAATACGAAACCAGTGAATTAAAAATGCTGACTTGCACTGTATTTTGGGGAAATAATTGCCAGGCCAGGTAGACCACGAAAAGACACCAACAACCATATTGTATTTTTGCACTTATTGAATAATCACTGGATGGTCTAGAGTTTTTAAGTATTCGCACATAATTACTACATGCAGCCCGCATGATTATGAAATGTAGTTTTAGTTCTTCATAAAAATTAGGATACATACTTGTTGTGTACTGAATTAGATACCAACTGGAGTATGTATTGATTACATAACTGATATATTCACCTATAAATATAATATAGGGAACGTAATTAATATATTAAATGATGGAATTAATTTCTTTTGTTATAGATTTAATAATCAGTAACATATATCATTAGAAGCGTTACACCCAGAAGGATTTATTTATTTAACTTGATTTTTGGCCAACATGGTAGTCTTTCATTAAGAAAATAAAAATTTTCAAGAAATTTTATTAACAATCTAAAAAAAAAATAATGTGTTTGGCGACCTCTTTGCGGTATACACTCCTGTAGACGTCTGGCTATTGACAAAATGAGATGGTCGATGTCTTCTTGTGGCATCTCGTTCCAAGCAACTTGAATTTCATGGATCAACTATACTAGAGTCTGCGGAGGACGGTGCAGAAAATAGTCTTCTTTCCACAATATCCCATACATGTTCAATGGGATTTAAATCCGGACAAAACATTAACACCAGCTTCATGAAGGAAGTTCATAGTACGACGAGCAATATGATGACGTGCGTTATCTTGAGGTATGACGTCTTCAATATAACGCGCGGCTGTCATATTGCCTCGAATGAATAAAAGAGGTGATCGACTACCATAAGATCAGGTCGTTCTTCACGGTAGCGTCGGCTATCATGGGTGCCTAGACAAAATCGTGATACATCGCTGAATACGACATCATGCCATTCTGTCTCACAATGCTGCCGTTCTCTGCACCAGTCCAACCTTTGGCTACAAGTGGTTTGCTGTCAAAGGAAGCACTAATCTTACACGGTATGAAAGAAGCCCAAGGAATTGAATGCGGCGATATAGGGTTCGTATACTAACGGGCCTACCTTCTCCAAATTATTGATCACCAATTTGGCGCGTAGCAGCAGGGCTATTTATCTTAAGTGCGGATATTGACGTTCTGTAGTTCGCCTTGGTTGACCAATTAGTCTTTTTCTCACTTCTCTACCTTCTACTGTCGATACCTGATACACACGCACTAGAAAACTCCAAAGAAAATGTTTCTAGAAAATTTCGAGAGAATTGATAGAATGAAATACAAACCTTAGATTTTTTTAATAAGGAAGTATAAAATGTAAATAGCATTAAAATTTATTATCTGACCAAATGTATAAAAACTAATTTAAATTTTTTTCTGTTCACAGGACGTGGTGGCAGTTAGGCTCTCCAATGGTATTGGTGGACTGAAGGAGCATGTTCTCGGATCAGTCTACCTCCCCATTGGAGAACCGTGCAAAAGCGCAGGACTGGAGAGACTGGTTGCAGGCTGCGGGGAGCAAGGAACGCAGCTTGTCATCGGTTGTGACTACAATGCCCACCACTCAGTCTGGGGAAGCTTTGACACCAAACGCAGATGTTGTAATTTTAAATGGCAACTAAGTTGGACATTTTAAATATTGGCAATAAACCGACTTTTGTAACAAGTGTTAGGAAGGCGGTAATAGGTATAACGATGTGCACGTCATAAATCGTTAACTTTGTTAAGAACTGGCGTGTGTCTGATGAAGTGAGCTGCTCGGATCACAGACACATAATATTCGATATTATGGGGCTATTGAAAATTACCGCAATCGCCGCAGAACAGACTGGGAAGCCTTTAAATCAAAGCTAGACCACAATCTGATGGGTAACCATGGAGCGGTAAGCAATAATCTAGAGCTGGAGATCATGGCATAGAAAACGTAGCTATGATTTCGGCGTATAATGATACTTGCCCTCTTACTGAGAGACGTATCACCAGGAAAGTTTCATGGTGGAACAGTGCGCTTGACATTAAGAGAAAGCAGGTAAGAAAGCTATTCAATGTAGCAAAAGCTACGGGCTCATGGGAGATTTATAAGTACTCCCTGACCGAATACAACAAAGCACTTAGGAAGGCTCGACGACCAACATGGAGGAGGCACTGTGAGGATATCAAATCTGCCCCAGACAGTATCAGACTCTATAAGATCCTTTCGAAGAACTCACAAAGTCCACTTCAAACATTGGAACTCGCTGACGGAGGGCATACTAAAAACGAGAAGAAAATCATGGGTGCATTTCTACGGGTACACTTCCCAGGAAATGAAATCTATGATGGGCTACTCAAGGACCTGATGCAACAGGAAATAGAATATCTAAGAAAGACTGGCAGACCTTACAAATCACCAGGGCTTGATAGAAAACTACCCATCATGCTATAAATGGGATCGGAACTGCTGCCACGCAACACACAACCATACAAATCCTCAGCAAGGTCCAAAGAATTGTCTGCATCAGCATCAGCATCAGGGGCCATAAGAACCACGCCCACTGCAGCAGTGGAGACACTATTAGACCTCACACCACTTCATATTCTGATAGTGGGGGAAGGGACTGCAGCTAGCAACAGTCAAAATATAAGTTGACACCCCACACAAAAGACTCTTGATGGACATAGGGGGACATTGCACTCTTCAGGGTCACTATACCAGACCCTCATAAGAGGGCCCAATTCTAACCAAGCGGCAGGTCTACTGGCACTAAGTAGGGCACAACTGAAGACAACTTTAGGACTGCTAACAGGCCACATGACTGTTAAAGAATAGTAAAATCGATCTATACAATGGCGACACCAGCTGTCGGTTATGAGATATAGCACCGGAAACAGCAATGCGCATTTTGTGCAATTGTAATGCGCTGTAAAACAAGGGACAGCTCATATTTGGTAACAGGCAGATGGCCTATTACCCTGTTACCTGTTACCAATGAAATGATTTCCATGCGCAACCCCTGAAGGACCTGCACAAGTTAGTGCAGGGCATCGAGTTTGAAGTAGTTGCGCAAGTAAGGCAATATGGGGAAGTACAATAAGCCACCTAAGCTGCAGTGCATCCGGATCTGTAAAAAAAGACGGCCTCAACAGGGAATTTCTTTAAAATTTAATTACTCACAAATTTTAGAAATTAGAGAGTAGATAGAGACCACCCACCTAAGTTATTAATGTAATTAAATAATAACTATTAATTTTTTTTAGTTTGCAATGTAATTAATAATTATTATTTTGATTTAAGTTTAATTTAATTTAAGAAAATAATGTATATATGTATAGGGTGGGTGGGTTAATTCTAAAACATATATATTTCTTCGTGGAAAGCATTTTACTTTATTATTAATGACTCTGGAGAGGTTCCAACCTGTTACTATAAATACATTAAGATTCCTGTAATTTCTGGGAATCTCCTCATATAGTATAACAAGTGTATAATTGAATTACCTTTGTATGGTATCATTCCATTTATTTTTAAAGAAATAGTTTTACCATTCTTTCTCTCTAATCATACATTCAATTTTTAAGGCAAAAAGTAGGTTTGATATTTCTAGACTATAAAGAAATATGTGACTTACCTGTCCTTACATATCGAAGACAATTATCATTAATAAATAATTTTATCTGTAAAATTAAATATAGATTAAGGAAAAGATTTCAAAGGATTACTTTTTTTTATTATCGATTATACATTCAAAAGTGTATAAGTATAAGCCAAAATATTTAGTGTTCTTTGATCATTTCCAATTAATACCAAAGTGAATTATAAGCTTGACTAATTTAGTTTTCTGCAAAACTAATAACTAACATTTATCTGCCATTTCCTATAAATCTATATTATTAGATTATTTAAATTAAATCAATTCTAAAATGCGTCCCTATAGAAGCTGTTGCGACTGAAGTATCGTATTGCTACAAATAAAATGGTATTTTTTTATAATCTCTAATACAAAAAATATACTTACTTGTAGTACACTAGACCGTGATAAGTTGTAGACAAATATCAGGAAATTGCTATCATCCAGAATTACAATGGAAAAGCTTTTAACTACGTCTGAGATACCTTCTACTTTTGAATACTGTAAATAGTATCTGTGGATTAGGTTTCCAGTATTTTTAAACTAAAATTAAATATGTAATTATTTTTATTACATTTCAGCAAGTTTGTTAAATATAATTACCTCTTGAAAAAGGTCGTCAGCCAAAGCGTAACATACGTATAAACCAAACAATGTCCAAAAAATGAATAAAGAAAAGTATAGTATTCTGTAATTGAATCTAGTCTGTAAGGTTATTAAATCTTTCAATAAATTAGTGACGTCAACTCCGCACTCCATCGTAAGTGAGAATATATAAATCAAAAAGAAAGGTTTGCACGTAATTATGACGCTCCTAATAAGAGGTTTAAGATTTGTATACAGAAATTCTGTTACACTAGAATAGGAAATTTTATATTACTTACTTAAGTTATGTTAAAACTTACCAAAGGCGGTGAAGTGGACACATTTCAGATAATTGAGCAAATGCCAATTTCTTATTAATTCCAGTAGTGCAATAAACACATGAAACTGGTTTATGCTTTAATCCATCGAGCAAACTCGCATTTATAACCTTGCAGTATGCAACTACACGAACAAATAATATTTTATCTATCAATATGGTTGCGAAAAAATTTACTACGAGAAGTTTCGCTTTTATGATTTCTTTCAAATTAAAAGAAATCAATAATATGTACAGAACAGGGCACAGTAATGAAAAAAATAATGTTATTAGGCCTATGTAGAAATAAACTTGAAAGTACATCAAATCGAATATGTTAAGCCTGAAGTAGGAAAAAATATCTTCAACTTTTTTAAAATTCTTGATTAATTCCACATACTGTTCTTGCGAGGTAAGACGAAATGTTGGAGCAATAACGAGCACGCCAATTACCAGGGCGTACTCATAAAACGAAACTATTAAATTAAAAATGCCGACATGCATTGTATTTTGAGGAAATAATTGCCAGGCAAGGTAGGCCACAAAAAGACACCAACAACCGTATTGTATTTTTGCACGTATTGAATAATCACTGGATGGTCTGGAACTATTAGTTATTTGCACATAATTACTACATGCAGCCCGCATGATTATGAAATGCAGTTTTAATTCTTCATAAAAATTTGGATACATACTTGTTGTGTATGGGATTAGTTAGGTACTGGAGTATGTTATAATGCATTTTATGGGTAAATCAAAAAGGTAAGTGGAGTATGTATTGATTATTTAATTTATTATTTATAAATATAATATTGTTATAGTTATATATACATGTTGTTATAGATTTAATAATCAATTATATGAAAAACATTTTATATAATTAAATTTTACTTTCCTTCATAATATAAAAAGGTAATTGGCAGGTTTATTGTTATGATAGAAAATAAACTAAGAAACTTGTAAATACTGTAATTATTTTTTTTTAATTTGTGTTAATTTTCTTTATAATTATTAATTATCAATTCTCTTGTGTTGTTTTTCCATGTTTGGGGAGATAATACCCTAAAATATTCACAATATGAACTTTAGTCCTTAACAACTTCCCGGATACGATCGAGATATCTCGGGCACAGAGATATATTGATTTGAAAAAATTGACACTTTTTACTTTTTCCAAAAGATCTAGTTACCCTTGACTTTTTTGAAAACTTTAAAAGTGGAATTTTATTCATCTCATAAATCTACACTTCCCCATTTAACTGTTTTTCTATCTCTTATAGTTTCTGGGATTCCTACAGAGAGCATCAAAAAAACTCACCCTGTATAAATATATATTTTTTTTAAATGTTATAATCTCAATAAACAATTCATTAATATTACCTAAATATTATAATTTTGTTATAATAAATTATAAAAAATATGTATTGTAGCTCTGATATTTTCTGTGTGAAATACGAACGTACCCATGTTGCCTGTACTTTTGGATATTCTCACGCGTCCGCTGATTGATTCCCTTCGTGATTTGGTCCTTTCTAATTGTACATTTTCATCGTGTGTTCCGTAAATATTTGATTTTATTGCGGTCTAAAGTGCAAAAACACACAACTGTCAAACGTGCATTCGCTGCCAACGTCGGCCGAATCGACTCCCTTTAATTTACATTCGGTACAATGTATTAAACTATGGCTAAATAATCGTTATACATTAATCATCTTAATATAAGATTAGGTCATTAATTATTTATGCTTAAGCGTTAATAAATTGTGAATTATATTAACGTGGTTAGTCATTGTGTTGGCAACAGTTTTGCGCCGGTGTTTTGGGAAAAACATCCAACTTTCGTCGTCTAGCAATAGATGGTGCAAGCAGTGTGTTTTTATGATGTGAGCCGTGTCTCGTCTTCTTTTAAAATTGTTAGATTTGTTCGGATTTAAATATTTATTCCATAAAGGAAATTAAAATCAACACGTAAGTTGTTTTTTAAACCATTCTTAGATTTGATTTTTTTAGTAGTATGTAGTTGTTTGAAAAATCTATTATGAATTATATTGATTGTGTAAACTTGTAAACACCGAAATAGTGTTTAGGTAAAGAATCATGGATATTTTGTAAAAAAACCTATTTATTATTTATCGATTATCCCTACCGCCGCAAGTAATATTCGAATATATAGGCGTAAAGGTGTAATTTACGAGAATTGGGTGATTTAAAGCTTCAACACTTCCATTTACACTCGTAACAAATGGAGGTGTTTAATGGGCGCCCACCTAAAGGCTACTTTCTCTCTATCCGTATCGTTGGTACAAAAGAACGTTTCTTATTGCTGCGTCTGCAATAAAGATAAACTGAACCTCGTAATAGACTATAGCGTATTTACGTGTTTTATTACCCAAATTTCAGGTGCATTAATAGGCATAATTTTAATGACGGTATTTAATATATTAAAAAAAATAATTCTTCAACTTTCATTTCTACGTAATGAAGGTAGAAGGATATCAATTTGTGTCTAAGTTAATTGTCAAAGTGGAGAAAAGTTCTCGGCGGACCCTAAACTCGGATGTATCCCTCCTCGTCCGTAAAAAAGGACAAATCTGTTCCTTTTTAAAGCGTAAATCCGGCACGCCTCGTACGTCACGACAAATTCAATCCAATAAAGTGCGTTTCATCCGTAGGGGCAGAAATTTTATTTTTTTCATATGCTCGCAGACTCGCCCCGAGTAAATAACGAACGTTTTGCATGTATTAACAAATATTGGGGAGCTCACCACAAGCCGATTCATTAAAAATTGATTTTAAAAATAAAGCGCTCGTAAGGATCGAAAAACAAATAAAAATGCGTCGATTTAAATTAAGTCAATTAAAAAATAGGTTTGATATTTCTAAACTATAAAGAAAAATGAAATGAAATATAGAAATTAAGTGAGATATTTCAAAGGATATTTTTTTATTATCGATTATACATTCAAACGTGCATACGTACAAGTCAAAATATTTAGTGTTCTTTAATCATTTCCCATTAATACTATAGTGAATTATAAGCTTGGTTAATTGAGTTTTCTGCAAAACCATTAACAACTCACATATTATGTGCCATTTCATATAAATCTATATATCGTAATGTGATTCAATTATTAGATTATTTAAATTAAATTAATTTTATAATGCGTCGTTAAAGAAGCTGCCGAGACTGATGTATCGTATTGCTGGAAATAAAATGGTATTTTTATAACCTCTAATACAAAAAAATATACTTACTTCTGGTAAATTAGATCGTGATAAGTTGTAAACAAATATCAGTAAATTGGTATCATCCAGAATTACAATGGAAAAGCTTTTAACTACGTCTGAGACACCTTCTATTTTTGAATAACGTAAATAGTACCTGTGGATTATGTTTCCAGTAATTTTGAACTAAAAATGTAATTATTATTATTTTTATTATATTCAAGCAACTTTGTTAAATATAATTACCTCTTGAAAAAGGTCGTCTATTAAAGTGTAACATGCGGATACACCAAATAACGTTAACCCAATAAATGGAGAAAGGAATAGTAATCTATAATTGAATCCAGCTTTTAATGCTAATAAATCTCTCAATACATGAGAGACGTCAAATCCGCACTCCATCGTTAGTAAGAATATATAAATGAAAAGGATAGGTTTCATTGCAATTATTAGGCTCTTAATAAGAGTCTTAAGAGTTGAATAAAGAAATTCTGTTACGCTAGAAAAGAATATATTTATATTACACATTTAAAGTATGTTAAAACTTACCAAAGGCGGTGAAGTGGACACATTTCAGATAAATGAACAAATGCCAATTTCTTATTAATTCCAGTAGTACAATAAACACACTTAACTGTTTTGAGCTTTAATCCATCAATCAAACACGCATTTATAACCTTGCAATATACAATTACACGAACAACTAATATTTTTTCTATCAATACAGTTGTGAAAATATTTATCACGAGAAGTTTCGCTTTTGTAGCTCCTCTCACATTAAAAGGAAGTAATAATATGTACAGCACAGTGCACATTAATGATAAAAATAATATTACTAGGCCTATGTAAAAATAAACTTTATAGTACATCAAGTCGAATATGTTAAGCCTGAAGTAGTAAAAAATATCTTCCACTTTTTTAAAATTCTCTATTAATTTCACGTACTGTTCTTGCGAAGCGAAACGAAATGTCGGAACAATAACGAGTACACCGATTATTAAAATATACTCATAAAATAACATTAATGAATTAAAAATGCTGACATGCATAGTATTTTGGGGAAATAATTGCCAGGCTAGGTAGACCACGAAAAGACACCAACAACCATATTGTATTTTTGCACTTATTGAATAATCACTGGATGGTCTAGAATTTTTAAGTATTCGCACATAATTACTACACGCAGCCCGCATGATTATGAAATGTAGTTTTAATTCATCATAAAAATTGGGATACATACTTGTTGTGTAGCGTATTAGTTAGCAACTGGTGCACCGGAGTATGTATTGATTATATAATTTATATATTTATTATTTATAAATATATATTGGGGATGTAATTAATACAATAAAAAAATAAAATTTCTTTTGATATAGATTTAATAATCAGTAATAAAGATATATAAAAATGACAATACGTAAAACAAATGAATTTACTTTTTATATAATTAAATTTAACTTCCCTTCATAATATAAAAAGTTACCTATATAATTATGCCCTTGACAGGCTTTTTGAATACATACTTTTGTAAAATAAGCTAAGAGACTTGTAAATACTGTAATTATTATTTTTTCAAAATTGTATTTATTAATTTTTTAATAATTATTAATAATCGATACTCGTGTATTGTTTGTCTCTGTTTTGGGGGAGATAATACCCTAATATGAACATGAGTTCTTAATATATGTGCAATAAAATATTAACAACGACGATGTTGAAAATATTTATACATGTAAATCATCCCCTTTTCGACACTTCAGTAATTTTATCGTCCCCTTTAGATACACAATAAGCGACTTTGATAACGACGCTTTACTATACAGCAGTTGTACTCCGGGAATCTTTTCCTTTTGTGCATGATAGCTCAAGACATCAACTTCGCGTTCGTTCCCTTTCACGTTTCGCGCTGTTGAAAGGGCGGGACGACCGGGGGCCCAGGAATCCCTACAAGCCTCCATCAGTCTGCGACATTATTAGATTCGAACGAATTACATATTCGAATGTATGCACATTCTTCGGTACCGACCGAAGCCAGGATTTTTATCAATAATACCGTAAAGGAGGATGGAATTTTGCGTACGTATTGTAAATATTTTTTTGTGCGTCGAATTATTGCCATGATTTATTTAAATATTTGATTGTAGAGGCTTTCACTTTGTGATACATATTTTATAACTTTAAATAAAATTAAATAAACTTTGTTTATATTACACACTTTATTATTTCAGTGACTATAGTTACGACACAATTCAGCTGGTCATGATCAAACTATAGTCACTGAAATAATAAAATTTGTGATATAAACAAAGTTTATTTTATTTTATTTAAAGTTATGATTTATTTATCTACAACACTTATAAGAAATAACGTATTACAAGAATTGCTAAAACTAAGGAACTGGAAAAGGTCAGCCTTTGACTCATGATCGTAAACATTGGAGGCAAAACATCCAGGAGGTGAGGGTCCAAGTTAGGCTATAGTGCCATCGAAGAAGAAGAAGGGAAATGCTTTAGATAATAGATAATATACAACATATAATATAAACCATTACGGTGACGGTTTATATGTACATAAAGTAATTATTTGCAAATAATTAAATAATTATACAGTGCACGCCGCTTAATGTGATCACAACGGGACTCGGGGTTTTTGATAACAATAACCGATTGATAATAATAGCCGAAAAACAAAACTTTATTTTAAATAAAAATATATAACGTAACAAACTATAATAACGTAACATTTTGAATTCTCCACAATTATTTGTTATATAAATTTCATGTTGCTTCAATAGTTTATTAGCAATTGGCAAAAAATGTCAAAAATTTCAATTTTTATTTTTTTTCTCGAAAGTTAAGAATTTTATGAAAAATATATTTTAACAAAATTTGTTCAGTTTCTCATTCTCTTTAACTTTTGTTCGAAAAGTTTTGTAATATTTTTCATATTAAAAAAAATATCGGAAAAAACAAAAAACGCATCGAGTAAACACCCAGTTCCGGTTTATGAATGTTTACCAAAAGCTTTTCAGTTCCAGTTTATAACGATAAAACCTTAAGTTTAAAGTTTCATCTCAATCGGATCAGTCGTTTTTGAGATACAGCACCCACGGACAGACAGACAGACAGACACAGACACACACAGACACAATTTTTTTTTTCCAGAAATTAGTTTAATGGACTCGGGGGACCTCAAAACGAATATTTCCGCAAAAAAATTTTTTCAAAAAAAAATCACGATCTCAATACTTCCCCTATACAGGGTGTCCCGTTAATGCGGGGAAATGGCTAGACCATAGATTCCTGGGGTCAAAATATGACGATTTAACGCAACTTATCTATATCCAAAAATTTATGGTTAAGCCGGAATTTGGCTTCAAAGTTTCAAAATTTTTTATTTGTTTTGTTTATAACAATTGAACGCTTTATTTGATTTGAATGAAACTTATTATTAATAAGTACCATAATATCATACATCATTTTAGTTATTGTTGGCATTAGTGATTGACAGGAAGTATAAAAAACAGTAGTACCACCACTTAAAAACTAAAATATTTTTTTATTGGTGCATCCAATAAAATTAAAAAAAATCTACTTGAAAGAGCATTAGATTTAAAAACTTTTTTGACTCTTACCAGTTTTTGATATCTTGTACGGTTTTTGCATAAAAAAATAAAATATGATTATAGTATACTCATTATGCACTCATAAATAAGTAAATAAACTTACTCTATTGAATAAAAATTAAATAATATCAATTAATAAAATAAATCAAAACAACATCTAACACTTTTCAAACAATTTTCTTTGCAAAATCCTAATACAAACAAGATATCTGTTTGTTCCAAATATGAATATTTATGAACTATAATAAAGTTAAAAATTAATTGTTAAAAGACACTAAATAATAATTATTATACATAATTTACATTTTTTAAACAAAGACGGCCACGAAAAACATTTTTTTTTTTGATTCGATGAAAAACTTCATTTTGTCTTTACTAGATAAAAAACATATATTTTATTTTTTTGTGGAAAAACCGTAAAAGATATCAAATATTATTAAGAGATAAAAAAGTTTTTAAATTCAATTGTCTTTCAGGTAGTATTTTTTTAGTTTTTATTAGATCCACCAATAAAAAAATATTTTAGTTTTTAAGTGGTGGTACTACTGTTTCTTATACTTCTTGTTAACCAATAATAGTCATAATAACTGAAATGATGTATTATATTATGGTAGTTATTAAAAATAAATCTCATTGAAATCAAATAAAGCGTTCAATTGTTATAAGCAAAAGAAATAAAAAAAATTGAAACTTTGAAGCCAAATTCCGGCTTAACCGTAAATTTTTGGATATAGATAAGTTGCATTAGATCGTCATATTTTGATCTCAGGAATCTATGGTCTAGCCATTTCCACGCATTAACGGGACACCCTGTATATACTTCGTATATAGGGAAAGTAAAAATGATAACATAAACCGAAATCATGATTACTATAAACGAAAATTTTTGTATGTAGTATTACACGTTCGGCCCGTTCTTCGCAAAAGTGATAACAATATCCGATTGATAACATTATCCGTGATTCTAATAAGCGGCGTCTACTGTATTTACATATTTGTTTATATCATCATGAACCATTCAGACGAGCCCAAAAATGTTTTTTTTTCAACAGTGACAATACACAGTGATAGTTGACCAAAACTCTTGACAGTAATGGTTGATAGTTGCACAAAAAAACACAGTGCAACAATTTCCGTTATTTATTTAATTTAAAATTAAAGTTGCTTTCAACTTTCAAAACTAAATGTTTTATGGCAGTTGACAACGAAGAGTATACCTGACACAGTTAAACAAGTTAATTTTTTAACAATTACCGGTTGTGACAGTAGACAGTGATAGTCGACCTGACATTACCAATTGCCACTATATATTCCAAAAAACAAACAATAGTTTTGGTGCCATTTAACTTTTAGTTGAAAAACAAACGTACTATGACATGCTAGTTGATTTTGGCAATGATAGTTAATAGTAACAGTAAATGATGTAATATTCTAATTACTTATTAAAGTTAACAACACTTTTAAAATGTCAGTTCAATTTATTTGGCACATGTAAGAATCTACCTACGTATTTGATTCCAACGCCACCCGGTACTACAATAATTGTTGGACACCCGTTATTTAACGGTAACATTTAATGTGCCATTTGATAATGATAGTTGAAAGTACACCATGACAGGTGACAGTTGACAGTGATGGTTTAAAGTGGCAGTTCCTATTGATAGTTGATAGTGATTGTTGAATATGACAGTTCACAGTAACAGTCTATAGTGACAAATGACAGTGTGGAACAGTGGCAGCAGATAGTGATAGTTGACAAAATACCTGACAGTAATAATTTGATAATTGATAGTGACTATTGAATATGGCAGTTCGCAGTAAAAGTTGATAGTGACAATAAAGAGTGACGAATGACAGTGAGGAACTGTGACAGCAGATAGTGATAGTTGACAAAAATACCTGACAGTAATAATTTACACTATTAGTTTAAAAAATAAGAATATAAATTTGATTCCATTTAACTTTAAAATGAAAAAAAAACTAAGTGTACCATGTCATTGACGTTTTTTTCGACTATGGTAATTGATAGTTAACAATGACAGTCAAAGGCAGTTAATGATGATGTTTAGCAGTATGTCATTTGATAGTAATAGTTGAAGAAAAACACCATGACAGTTGACAGAGAATGTTTACAGTAGACAGTTATAGTTACAGAATAGTAAACATTGATAGTGTTACGGTAACAGTTTCTAGTGGTAATTGATAGTGCCTGTTGACACTGACAGTTGGCAATGATAGTTGACATTGACAGTTAATAATGACAGTGACAGATGACAGTTATAGATAACATTGACAGATGACAGTGATAGATGACAGTGACAGATGACAGTGATAGATGACAGTGTGAGTTGACAGTGACGCAGATAGTGATAAAAACTCTTGACACTAATAATTAACATTATCAATTAAAAAAAAAACAATTTTGTAATGATTTCCTTTATCTAAAATTTATTGTTTTCAGTTGAGTATGATAATTGTTTTAGTTCTTAAATTAAAAGTGACAGTTGGCAAGATAGTTGGTAATATTTGACATTTAACATGTCATTTGACGGTGATAAATAAATTAATATTTAACTTAAATTCTAATTGATAATGATAGTTAACAGTGACAGTTGTCAGAGACAGTTGATAATGATATTTAACATTTTAAACTGCAATAAACAGTGGCAGTTGAAGGAAACACTGAGTACACTATGATACTTGACAGGAACAATTGTCAGTGACAGTTGAGAATGACAGTAGTAGGTGATATTGCCAGTTGACAGTGAAAGTTGACAATGGCAGTTGACAGTGGCAGTTGACAGTGGCAGTTGACAGTTACCATTGACTGTGGCAGTTAACAGTGACAGTTGACAGTGATAGTTGACAGTGACAGTTGACAGTGACAGTTGTCAGTTACAGTTGACGTTGACATTGATAGTTGTCTTTGACAGTGACAGTTCACTTTAACAGTTAACAGTGATGGCAGATGACAGATGACAGATGACAGTTGACAGATGACAGATGACAGATGACAGATGACAGATGACAGATGACAGATGACAGATGACAGATGACAGATGACAGATGACAGATGACAGATGACAGATGACAGATGACAGATGACAGATGACAGATGACAGATGACAGATGACAGATGACAGATGACAGATGACAGATGACAGATGACAGATGACAGATGACAGATGACAGATGACAGATGACAGATGACAGATGACAGATGACAGATGACAGATGACAGATGACAGATGACAGATGACAGATGACAGATGACAGATGACAGATGACAGATGACAGATGACAGATGACAGATGACAGATGACAGATGACAGATGACAGATGACAGATGACAGATGACAGATGACAGATGACAGATGACAGATGACAGATGACAGATGACAGATGACAGATGACAGATGACAGATGACAGATGACAGATGACAGATGACAGATGACAGATGACAGATGACAGATGACAGATGACAGATGACAGATGACAGATGACAGATGACAGATGACAGATGACAGATGACAGATGACAGATGACAGATGACAGATGACAGATGACAGATGACAGATGACAGATGACAGATGACAGTGACAGTGACAGTGACAGTGACAGTGACAGGTGACAGTTGATAGTTGACAGTTGACAGTTACAGTTGACAGTGATAGCAGACAGTGATAATTGATAAAAATACTTAACAGTAATAATAAACAGTATTAATTTAAAAATACAATAGTATAATGACTTCTTTTATCCAGAATTGATAGTTTTCTACTTTCAGTTGAAAAAACTAATTGTACTACGTCAGTAAAAGTTGAGTATGATAATTGGTAATATTTGTTAAATTAAAAATGGCAGTAGTCAAAGACAGTTGGTAATATTTCATACACTATGACACTTGACAGGAACAGTTGTCAGTAACAGTTGATATTACCAGTTGACAGTGACAGTTGTCAGTTATAGTTGACGTTGATATTGATAGTTGTTTTGACATTGACAATTGACGTTGACAGTTTAGAGTGACAGTTAACAGTTGAAGGTGACGGATATCAGATGAGAGTGACAGTTGACAGTGACAGCAGACAGTGATAATTGACAAAAACACTTGAATGTAATAATTAACATTATTAATTTGATTTGAGAAAAACAATAGTATAATGATTTCCTTTATCCAAAATTAATAGTTTTCCACTTCCAGTTGCTAAAACTAAGTGTACTACGACAGAGAAAGTTGATTAAGATAAATGGTAATATTGGTTAAATTAAAAGTAACAGTTGCCAAAGACTGTTGGTAATATTTGATAGCGACATTTAACAGTTGACAGTGACAGTTTTCAGAGACAGTTGATAATGATATTTTACAGTTTACATGCAATTAACAGTGGCAGTTGAAGAAAAAAAATGAGTACACTATGACACTTGACAGGTACAGTTGTCAGCGACTGTTGACAATGACCGTGACAGGTGATATTGCCAATTGAAAGTGACAATGGTAGTTGACAATGACGGTTGTCAATTACAGTTGACGTTGACATTGATAGTTGTTTTTGACAGTGACAGTTGACAGTTAACCGTTGACAGTGACAGATGACAGATGACAGATGCCAGTTGACAGTTGACAGTTGACAGCTGACAGTTGACAGTTGACAGCTGACAGTTGACAGTTGACAGTTGACAGTGACAGTTGACAGTGACAGCAGGTAGTGATAATTAACAAAAAATAATTAACAGTAGTAATAAACATTATTAATAAAAAAAAACAATAGTATAATGATTTCCTTTATCCAAAATTGATAGTTTTCAACTCAACTAAATGTACTACGACAGTGAAAGTTGAGTATGATTGGTAATTCTTTGTGTGCCCTTGTGTATCCCATATTATTTGCAGTTTCACTATGACGTTTAACGTATTATAGATGAATTACCCTAATTTGAATTTAAAATACTGTTTCTTACTTTTTATGCAGAGCAGAGATATTCGCGTCTACTCTGTACCAGTCATACGATGGAAAACAACTATAGTTTCTGTCATTTTTTTAAAAATATTTGTTAAATTTAAAATGACAGTTGTCAAAAACAGTAACAGTTATCAGACATAGTTGATAATGATATTTTACAGTGACATTAACATGCAATTTAACAGTGACAGTTTAAGAAAAAAACTGAGTACACTATGACACCCGACAGAATAGTGACAGTTATCAGTAACAGTTGAGAATGATAGTGGCAGTTGATATTGCCAGTTGACGGTGACAGTTGTCAGTTATAGTTGATGTTGATATTGGTAGTTGTCTTTGACATTGACAGTTGACATTGATAGTTAACAGTTGAAGGTGACATATGTCAGTTAACAGTGACAAAGGCAGTGATAATTGACAGAAATACTGTTATAATTAATTTAAAAAAACAATATGATAATAATAATGATTTCCTTTGTTCAAAATTGATAGTTTTCAATTTTCATTTGAAAAAACTAAGTTTACTATTTAAAGTAAAAGTTTAGTATGATAATTGATAATATTTGTTAAATTAAAAGTGACAGTTGTCAAAGACAGTTGGTAATATTTGATAGCGACATTTAACATGTAATTTAACGATGATAATTAAATTAACATTTCATTTGTAAAATTTTAATCTGTGGTGATAGTTAACAATGACAGTTGCCAGAAGTAGTTGATAATGATATTTTACAGTGGCATTTAACATTCAATTTTACAGTGACAGCTGAAGAAAATAACTGATCAAACATGACACTTGACAGGAACAGTTGGCAATGACAGTGGCAAGTGATATTGCCAGTTGATAGTGATAGTTGACAGTGACAGTTGACGTTGACATTAATAGTTGTCTTTGACAGTGACAGTTGACGTTGACAGTGACTGATGACAGATGACAGTGACGGTTATAGTTTACAGTGACAGTTGACAGTAACAGTTGAAAGTGACAGTGACAGTTGACAGTTGACAGTTAACAGTGATAGTTGTCAGTGATAGCAGACAGAAATAATTGACAAAAATATTTAACAGTAATAATTGGCATTACTAATTTTAAAACTTTCAGATGAAAAAACAGTCGGTAATATTTGATAGCAATATTTAACATGTCATTTGACGGTGATAATTCCATTATCATTTAATTTGTAATAACAGTTGTCAGTGACAGTTGACAGTTGACAGTGACAGTTGTCAGTTATAATTGACGTTGATATTGATAGTTGTCTTTGACGTTGATAGTTGACGTTCACAGTTGAGAGTGGCAGCTAACAGTTGAAGGTAATAGATAGTCAGATGATAGTGATAGTCACATTGATAATGATAGTTAATAGTGGCAGTTGCCGGAGACAGTTGATTATGATATTTTACTGTTTAACATGCAATTAACAGATAGGAAAGTCGAAGGAAAAAATGAGTAAACTATGATACTTGACAGGAATAGTTGTCAGTGATAGTGGCAGTTTAAATTGACAGTTAAAAATGGCAGATGACAGTGAAGTTGACAGTGACAATTGACGTTAACATTGATAGTTGTCTTTGACAGTGACAGTTGACGTTGACAAAAATATTTAACTGTAATAATTAACATTATTAATTAGAAATTGTTTTCAATATTCAGTTTAAAAAACCAAGTGTACTATGGCAGTTACAGTTTACTACTGTAATTAATATTTTTTATACTAAAAGTGATCTAAGACAGATGATAATGATATTTGATGGTGACACTTATGAAAAAGGCATGGCAGTTAGTAATGGCAGGTGATAATTGATGTATCTGAAGCTAAAATCAATGTGCAAATGAGTCACAATTCAAGAATATAATAAATTTTATAAATTTTCTAAATTCATTATGTTTTAGCGCACTTTTGCAAATTGCCTTTATATTATATTATAAAAAAATAGTTGTAGTGTTGTAGCTTTATATGAAATTATATATGTGGGATGGGTGGGTGTCTACTGTATTAATAATAATAATAATAATAAATGCATTTTATAAAGAAATTAATTTCGAATAAAATATTAATAATATAGCGTGCAATAATTTCGACGCGCATTATTAAAAGCGTATAATAAATATTAAATTAATGATTACGAATTTGTGCGTTTAATTGTTATCAATAATCACGGGATACCATTTCATAATTAAGCTATTGGAAACTGCAAATTGTGCAATAACCAGACGTAATCGCGAATCCTGCGACTGCCGATTTAATTGAAAGCAGCGCGTGTAATTTTATTGAGGCCGTTAGGTGGTGTGATGAAGAAGAATAGAGGAAAAATAGCGGAGTCGGCAATTGTGCGGCAAAGGTCCTTAACGAATCCCGCGCACGTTCAAGGGCCCACCATGAGTGATCCTTGAGGGACAGGGTTTTGTTCGGGCCCCGCGACACGAAAAACCACCGTCTCAGTCTATTATTACACGCCATCATCATCATGATGTTCCTGGTGAAACACATACGGGCCTTACTGCTTGCAGCGGCCGTCATCATCACCATCATCAAGCTGAAACCGCCGCAGAAACTGGCGACCTTCAAGAATGTGACGGTGGATTATTACGAGTATTACAATTACACCGATTCCGTGGAGGAAGATGTGGTTCAGAATAAGAAGAAGTACAGGAATTTCATATTGAACGAGCGGTCTTCGTACAATCAGACGGACGTTTACATCCTGGGCCTGTTTGAGTTGACGACGACCGCCGGGGTGAGGCACGAGGGATTTTCAGAAGTTTCGGCCGCACAGCTCGCCGTCGAGCACGTCAACAAAAGGAATCTGCTGAATGGTTATCAGATGAAGTTATTAATTAACGACACGCAGGTGGGTGGCAATTTGAAATTCGCAATTAGTGAGAAGTGGCGCGCTGTGCACTTCCTGTCGGAGCGGCGTTTTCCCCTTTGTTGCGAGAAAGGGGATGTTCGTATTGTCGCATTTTCTTTTGATTCTTCCAGTGCGATCCGGGAGCCGGAATTGATAGATTCTTTCACGCGCTTTATTCGAAGAAGACGATCACTATGCTGCTGGGCAGCGGATGTTCGAATGTTACGGAAAGTCTCGCCAGCATCGTGCCCTATTGGAATATTTTACAGGTAAAAAATAAATTGAATTATTTTATTAAACACAAAATATCACTTTAAAATAAACTCTACAAATACATACATGAAGCTTAAATTGTATACATTCAGGTAATTGGAGATTATTTAAAGTATATATCTTTAACACCTAACTTTAGATTTGAAAAAAAATATTAATTAATGCATAATTTGTTAAGGTAGACCAAGCGTACGTAAAATTATTCATTGGGGTTCGTCAAGACTTCATTAGTTAGTGTAATCTTAGCTCATTTCAATAAATTAAAGTATTAACCCAGCGTACTTTTGACGTACCGCAATAAATAATTTAATGTGTCAACGTACTCTTGACCTTGTGGATTAACTTAAGCGAGAAATACTAGCGTATTTTCGACCTACCTCAACATATTTAATCTTAATTCAAGCTATCCTATCTCCATTTTACCAGAAAAGTACTCATCTAAACCCTTACTTGAGGTCATCACCTTCTGTACGTTATTATTAAAATTTGTGTCAAAACTTGTAGAATTTCAGTGGATCATTTCTAGTAGATTTAACCGCTTTCACACATTTTTAGCTACCCTCTCTAATTTGTAGGTGTCTTTCGGTTCAACAGCTCCTACGCTGAGCGACCGAAACAAATTCCCCCTCTTCTTCCGCACTGTAGCTCCGGACTCGTCGCTCAACAATGCCAGGACCGCTTTCATCAGGCACTTCAAATGGGACACGGTCGCCACCTTCAGTCAGAGGGACAACAACTATTTGCTGCCGCTCAACGATCTCGTCGTCCAGTTGGAGAAGTCCCAGATCGGATGCGCGGCCGCCGTCACTTTCTCCTCGGACAACATCAAAGAGCAGTTGGCTTACTTAAAGGTGCACTTGAGTTCTAACGTAAATAAAGACGGAACGTTAACTTAATAATTTCCACTTTGCAGAACTTGGATATTCGGGTCATCATCGGAAGTTTCTCCACGGTCATGGCTCCGAAGATCTTTTGTGAGGTATATAAAGTATTCATTATGAGGTTTAACTATATCAAAAAGTTGAATTTTTAAATATTTAGAAAAACAGTAATTTACTTTCAAGATTTTTAAAATTCTTAAGTAATTTCTCTTCTAAATTGTGATAACTTTTATTATCGTGAGCAAATTTATGATATTAAAAGTAAAACTTTTGAAATTAGAGTAGATATTTAATTAGTAATTAATTCAATCCATAGATGGCAATAATAATTTTATCCTATTGAATATAACGAGAGTTTTACCATTAAGAAAAGTAGTGCGTTACTTATTCAGGTAATTTAAATTCATTTGACGTTGTCGAGAGGGTTCCGTTTCAGGTTTACGGGCTTAAGATGTTCGGAAGGGATTACGTCTGGATCCTGCAGGAGCAGCAACAAGTGACGTGGTGGCGGTCGGGAGGCCTCCAGTGTAATAAGGACGAACTGACGGAGGCCATCGAGAGTGCCATATTTCTCGCCTCGCACGACGTCATCCCCATTAACCGCACCTCCATTTCGGGCCTGGTATTATTATATGCAAATTAGTGTGAAGTTTATTAACGAGACTCGAGATTTTGATTCTCTACGCACGGCGCTGAGGGTAGTTATAAGAAAATGTACCAGATGGGAGAGGGTGATTTTTTTATTTGTCCTCTACGAAGGACGGTAAAGTATTACGATCGTGTTTTTTTTTTTTATTTAAAACTTTATAGTTTATTTAACAATATGGAACATAACAAGTGTTTTTCTTCAACAAAATTACATATCCGATTCCATCAAGAGGGTAGCCCAACAAGTATCAACGTTATAGTTTAATATAGTTTGTTTGTGGGTAGAGATTGTAAACTAAAACTATAAATTTAAGCTTCATTCAATTTTGTAGAAGCCGAAAGGGCCTAATTTTCTTTAGCATTAAAATTAAAGCTCGATCATAACAAAAAATCAGATGATTGACCTGAGGGCTAACTCTGCTGTTTATGGATTCATTAAGTGCTACAAGCATAACTGAGCAGAGTTTATCAGCAGCTGTTTCAATTATCGATTATTTACCTTCCTCTTATATTTATGGAAGTTGGTGAGCTTAACCTTTCTCAACCGTCTCTCGGTACTAATCGCAATGTCCAAAATAACTGGATTTTGATTAAATCAGATGTCACAGTTGGAGTTGAAAATGCAGAACAGGGCAATGCCAAGATCGCAGGAATGTTCTGAATTCTGTCATTTTGATGTAATACTTCGAGCCTTCAAGGAACACAAAAAGATATTTTCCAATGCTAATCAAGACACTGTTTTTCTGCAAACGGCTTCGGGAATTTAAATCTCCATTCATAATCATCGAGCAAGCACGTTCGCATTCCAGAGGGAGAAGCAAATATATTGAAATTATTTTCCCAAATTGCAAGAATTATCATCTAGAAATATCCCATAATTTTTATTCTCTTTTTTTCGATAGTTTTGGCTTTTTGCACCATTTATATTTCATGTTTTTTGATAGATTCTAAAATTTCCTATTTCTTGTTCAGAAAATTTCCTCCAATGATTCTAGAAATCTCCAGCAATTATTCTTTCAGATTTCTAAAATTTTTAAGCAATTTGTCTTCCATTTTCCAACGTTTCTTCTCCATAAAGAAATATTTATCATATCTCGTAATTTCCCTGATTTATAGAAACTTACTGGATGATTTATAAAAAATGAATTTTCATTTTCATTTTAGTGCTTCTCTTGTAATACATATCTCTCACACTTTTCCTTGAGGCTTTTTATTTTGTAAAAGTTTTTTAGAGACTTCTCTTGAAAATTTCTATTTAATATTTTCCTCGAAGGTTCTATAATGTTTCAGCAACTTCTTTTCCTATTTTTCCTGCTCTATTGAATTTTTTTAGAAATCATTGCTTTGTTTTATCAGAACTGTCCAATATTTTTCCTTCACGTCTTTTATTTTTCTAGAAATTTATTTCCGAAATTGCAAGAATTATCTTTGAGGGATTTAGAATATTTCAACAGTTTCTCTTCCAGAATTTGTTTGCTTTTTTCTAGATTCCTTGGCTGCTTCTTTTTAACGACTCTAGAATTCTTTGTCCCGTTTTTTAGCATATTAGAGTATTCTAGAATTTTCCTTTTTGTTTTTCCAGAAATCTCGGCAACTTCTCTTTAAAATTTTTAGAGTTTTCCTGCATTTTTCCAGGACTTATTTTTCTTGTTTCTTCAAGGGTATTCGAGTTTTTTTAAATCTTTTTTTAGTTTATTCTGTCAGAATTTCTTAGCAGTTCCTGCATATTTTTTTAAGGATTTTTTCAGGGTATTAGAATTTTCATAATTTTTGTTTTGTTCTTTCAGAATTTCTCAGCAGATTCTCTTCTTAATTTTTTTCTTAATTTTTTTCCAGCATTTATTTTCTAGATTCATAGAATTTATTTTCAAGGATTCTAAAACCTTTTTCTAGTTTTTTTCAGGGTATTGGAATTTTACATCATTTTTATTTTATTAGAATTACTTAGCAGTTTCTCTTTCAGGCTATAATTTTCTTATATTTTTTCTAAATTTCTTGAATTTCAAAGATCTTACAATTACTTTTATAGTTTCTTACAGAGTATCAAAATTTTTCATCATTTGTTGTTTTATTTTCATATTTATTTTTATTTATTTTTTCGTTTTTTCTTGTGTATCAGAATTGTCTATCATTTTTTTGTTTAATTCTCTTTCTTTCTGATCCAGATTTATCGAATTTCCCTACATTATTCTTCTAAATTCCTACATTTTTTTTTTCAAGAACTCTAGAATTTTTATTTCTTAGTTTTTTCCCATAGGGTATTAGAATTTTCTATCATTTTTGTTTTTTAGTATCAGAATTTCTTAGCATTCACTCTTCCAGATTTCTAGAAATTTTCTGCATTTATTTTCTGTTTCTAAAATTCTTTTTCCAGTTTCTTCAAGAATTTTTATGATTTTTTGTTTTATTCTGTCAATTTTTTAGCACTTCTTTTATAGATTTCAAGAACTTTTCTGCTTTTATCCAGATTCCTAGAATTGTTAGTTTATTAAGAATTCTAGGATTCTTTTACCAGTTTCTTGCAGGATATTACAATAGTGCATCATTTTTCTGATTTATTCTGTCAGAATTTCTCAGCAGATTATTTTCCAGATTTTTTTCCTTCCATTTTCTTCCAATATTTTTTAAGGATTCTCGAATCCTTTTTTTTTTGCTTCCTTCATGAAATCAACATTTTCTATCATTTTTGTTGTCAGAATTTCTTAGCAGATTTTCCAGATTACTTGAATTTTCCTGCATGTATCTTCTCTAGTCTTACATTTTATTTTCAAAGATTCTAGAATTCTTTTTCCAGTTTTTTAAAAGGTATTAGAATTATCCGTTATTCTTGTTTTATTCTTATTTTATTTATTTATTTATTTATTTATTCTGTCAGAATTTCTTGTAGATTTCTAGAATTTTACCATATTTTTTTTCAAGATTTATAATTTTATTTTCAAGCCTTTTAGAATTTAGTTTCTTCCAGGGTATTAGAATTTTCTATCATTTTCTCTCAGAATTTCTCAGCAGTTTCTTATCCAAATTTACAGAATTTCCCAAATTACTATAATAAATTTTTTTCTAGGACCCTAGAATTATTTTTTTAAGTTCCTGCAAGGTATAAGAATTGTCTATCATTTATGTTTATTTCTGTCAGAATTTTTAAGTTTTTTCTCTTCCAGATTTCTAGAATTTTAATTATTTTTTTTAAATTCTAGAATTCTTTTTCCAGTCTCTTCAAGGGAATTAAATTTTTTCATAATTTTTTGTCTTATTCAGTAAAATTTCTTTAGCACTTCTTTTTATAGATTTCTAGAATTTTTCTGCATTTTTCCAGATTCCTAGAATTATTTGTTTATTAAGGATTCTATGATTATTTTTTAAGTTTCTTGCATTATGTTAGAATTGTGCATCATTTTTATGATTTATTCTGTCAGAATTTCCCAGAGAATTAATTTCCCTACATTTTCTTCCAAAATTTTTTTAAGGATTCTAGAATTGTTTTTTTCGCTTTCTCTAGGAATTTAAAATTAAAAAAATCAATTTTTTGTCAGAATTTCTTAGCAGATTTTCTTCCAGAATTCTAGAATTTTCCTGCATTTATATATCTAGATTCCTAGATTTTTTTTTCAAAGATTCTAGAATTCTTTTTCCAGTTTCTTTACGGGTATTAAATTTTTTATCATTTTTTTGTTTTATTCTGTCAATTTTTTGAACAGTCTTTTTATAAATTTCAAAAATTTTCCTGCTTTTTCCAGATTCCTAGAATTGTTAGTTTATCAAGAATTCTAGGATTCTTTTACCAGTTTCTTGCAGGATATTACAATAGTGCATCATTTTTTTTGGATTTATTCTGTCAGAATTTCTCAGCAGATTATTTTCCAGATTTTTTTTCCTTGCATTTTCTTCCAATATTTTTTTAAGGATTCTCGAATTCTTTTTTTTGCTTCCTTCAGGAAATTAACATTTTACATCATTTTTGTTGTCAGAATTTCTTAGCAAATTTTCTTCCAGGTTTCTAGAATTTTCCTTCATTTATATATCTAGATTCCTAGATTTTATTTTTAAGAAATTATAGAATTCTTTTTTCAGTTTCTTCGACGGTATTAAATTTTTTATCATTTTTTTGTTTTATGCTGTCAATTTTTTTAGCAGTTTCTTTTATAGATTTCAAGAATTTTCCCCCTTTTTTCCAGGTTCCTAGAATTGTTTGTTTATCAAGAATTCTAGGTTTCTTTTTCCAGTTTCTTATAAAAAAATCATTTTTTTTTTATTTATTCTGTCAGAATTTCTCAGCGGATTATTTTCCCTCCATTTTTTTCCATTTTTTTTAGGGATTCTAGAATTTTTTTTTATCCGCTTTCTCCAGGAAATTAAAATTTTCTATCATTTTTGTTTTATTCTGTCAGAATTTCTTCCAGATTTTTAGAATTTTCCTGCATTTATATATCTAGATTCCTAGATTTTATTTTCAAAGAATCTAGAATTCTTTTTTCAGTTTCTTCAAGGGTATTAAAAATTTTTACCATTTTTGTTTTATTCTGTCAATTTTTTTAGCACTTTCTTTTATAGATTTCAAGAATTTTCCTGCTTTTTTCCAGATTCATAGAATTGTTAGTTTATCAAGAATTCTAGGATTCTTTTACCAGTTTTTTGCAGGATATTACAATAGTGCATCATTTCTTTTGATTTTGAATTTCTCAGCAGATTATTTTCAAGATTTTTTTTCTTGCATTTTCTTCCTATATTTTCTAAGGCTTCTCGAATTCTTTTTTTTTGCTTCCTTCAGGAAATTAAAATTTTCTATCATTTTTGTTGTCAGAATTTCTTAGCAGATTTTCTTCCAGATTACTAGAATTTTCCTGCATGTATCTTCTAGATTCCTAGATTTTATTTTCAAAGTATCTAGAATTCTTTTTCCAGTTTCTTTACGGGTATTAAATTTTTTTATCATTTTTTGTTTTATTCTGTCAGAATTTTTTAGCGGATTATTTACCAGATGTTTTTATCCTGCATTTTTCTATCAAATTCCGAAATGTTTTATTTAAGGATTCTAGCATTTTTTTCCAGCTTCCTCCGGGAAATTAGAATTTTGTATTATTTTTGTTTTATTCTGTCAGAATTTTTTAGCAGATTTTCTTCAAGATTTTTTCCTGCATTTATCTTCTAGATTCCTACATTTTATTTCCAAAAATTCTAGAATTATTTTTCTAGTTTCTAGGGTACTAGAATTATCCTTATTTTTTTGTTTTATTCTGTTAGAATTTCTATTCTAGATTTCTAGAATTTTCCTATATTTTTCTTGAAGATTTATAATTTTATTTTCAAGACTCAGTATTCTTTTTCCAGTTTCACCATTTGTTTGTTTTATTCTTTCAAATTTTCTCATCAGTTTCTCATACACATTTCCAGAATTTTCCTGTATTTTTTTTTCTAGAATTTTTTATTTTTCAAGGATTCTAAAAATTGGTTTTTCCAGTTTCGTGCAGGGTATTAAAATTTGTATCATTTCAGTCAAAATTTTTTGGCACTTCCTTTTATAGATTTATAGAATTTTCTTCCAAATTTTTTTTAAGGATTCTAGAATTATCTTTCTTTGCTTTCTCCAGGAAATAAAAATAAAAAATAAATCATTTTTGTTGTTAGAATTTCTTAGCAATTTTTTTGGCACTTCCTTCTATAGATTTCTAAAATTTTCCTGCAGTTTTCAAGATTCCAAAATTGTTTGTTTATCAAGGATTCTAGGATTCTTTTTCCAGTTTCTTGCAGGATGTTAGAATTGTGCATCTTTTTTTTGATTTATACTGTCAGAATTTCTCAGCGGATTATTTTCCAATTTTTTTTATCCTGCATTTTTCTATAATTCTTTTTTTGATTCCTCCTAGAAATTAAACTTTTCTATCATTTTTGTTTTATTCTGTCAGAATTTCTTAGTAGATTTTCTTCAAGATTTCTAGAATTTTCCTGCATTTATCTTCTGGAGTCCTACATTTTATTTTCAAAGATTCTTGAATTGTTTCTCCAGTTTCTTCGAGGGTATTGGAATTATCTTTTATTTTTTGTTTTATTCTGTCAGAATTTCTTCTAGATTTATAGAATTTTTCTATATTTTTCTTCAAGATTTATAGTTTTATTTTCAAGACTTTTAGAATTCTTTTTCCAGTATCTTCCAGGGTATTAGAATTTTACATCATTTTCTTGTTTTATTCTCTCAAAATTTCTCAGCAATTTCTAGAATTTTCCTGTAATTTTTTTTCTAGAAGTATTCTAAATATTGTTTTCCCTGTTTCTTTCAGGGTGTTAGAATTGTTCATTGCTCTTTTGATTTACTCGGTCAGAATCTTTCAGATTTCTTTTTGCTGCAATATTCTTTGAGTTTAAAAGATTTTTTTAAGGATTATAGAATTTTTTTCTTTTTTTTTTCGCTTAGAATTTTTGCTTCATTCAGTTAGAATTACTCAGTAGTTTTTCTTCTAGACTTTTAGAATTTCCCTGAATATTCCTTCTAAATATCTAGATTTTTATTTCAAGGATTTTAAGAAAACACACTGTTTTTCAGTTTCTTTCAGGATATGAGAATTTTCCATCATGTTTTGTTTTATTTTGTCAGAATTTCTTGCAGCTTCTAGTTTCTAGATTTTTCCCTTAATTTCTTTATTCTCTCAAAATTTCTCAGCAGTTTCTCTTACATATTTCTAGAATTTTCCTGTAATTTTTATTTTGCAAGGATTCTAAAAATGGTTTTTTCCGGTTTCTTGCAGGGTATTAGAATTGATCATTACTTTTTTTAATTTACTCTGTCAGAATTTCTCAACAGATTATCTTTCAGTTTTTTTTTTCTGCAATATTCTTTCAGATTAAAAGATTTTCTAAGGATTCTAAAATTTATTCTTTCAGTTTCCTACAGGAATTTAAAATTTATAGCATTTTTGTTTTATTCTGTTAGAATTTCTCTGTAGTTTCTCTTCTAGATTTTTAGAATTTTCCTGATTTTTCCTTTCAAATACCTAGAATTTTGTTTCAAGGATTTTGTCAACTGTGTTTTTCAGTTTCTTTCACGATATGAGAATTTTCCATCATGTTTTCATGTTTTTTCTTAGAATTTCTTAGTAGATTATCTTCCAGATTTTTTTCCTTCCAGATTAGAATTTTTTTTTTAGGATTTTGTTTCAGTTTCCTTTAGGAATTTGAAATTTTCTATTATTTTTGTTTTTTCTGTTAGAATTTTTCTGTAGTTTCTCTTCTAGATTTTAAGAATTTTCCTGGTTTTTCCTTTCAAATACCTAGAATTTTTTTTCAAGGATTTTAGACTGTGTTTTTCAGTTTTTTTCACGATATGAGAATTTTCCATAATGTTTTCATGTTTTCTGTTAGAATTTCTTAGCAATTATCTTCCAGATTAGAAAATTTTTTTTAGGATTTGTTTTAATTTCCTTCAGGAATTTGAAATTTTCTATCATTTTTGTTTTATTCTGTTAGAATTTCTCTGTAGTTTCTCTTCTAGATTTGTAGAATTTTTCTGATTTTTCCTTTTAAATACCTAGAATTTTTTTTCAAGGATTTCAGAACTGTGTTTTTCAGTTTCTTTTACGATATGAGAATTTTCAATCATGTTTTCATGTTTCCTATCAGGATTTCTTAGCAGATTATTTTCCATATTTTTTTCTTTCCAGATTAGAAGATTTCTTTTAGTTTCATTCAGGAATTTGAAATTTTCTATCATTTTTGTTTTATTCTGTTAGAATTCCTCAGTAGTTTCCTTTCTAGATTTTTAGAATTTTCCTGATTTTTTCTTCCAAATGCCTGGAACTTTTTGTTAAATGATTTTATACTGTATTTTTCAGTTTCTTTCACGATATGAGAATTTTCAATCATATTTTCATGTTTCGTGTCAAAATTTCTTAGCAGATTATCTTCTAGATTTTTCTCCTTCTAGATTAGGAGATTTTTTAGGATTTTGTTTCAGTTTCCTTCAGGAATTTAATATTTTCTATCGTTTTTGTTTTATTCTGTTAGAATTGCTCTGTAGTTATTTTTCTAGATTTGTAGAATTTTCCTGATTATCCCTTCCAAGTATTTTAAAGTCTGTTTTCCAGTTTCTTTCAGGATATGAGATATTTTTCATCGTGATTTATTCTATCTTGTCAGAATTTCTTAGCAGTTTCTCTTCTAGATTTCTAGAATTTTCACTTATTTTTCTTTAAGATTTATTGGATTTTCTTTGACGGATTTTAGATTTTTTTGGGGTTTTAGAATTATTTATAAAATTTTGTTTTATCTGTTTGAATTTCTCAACAGAATTTCTTTCAGATTTCTAAAATTTTCCTATATCTTCCAAGGTTTTTTTCAACGATTTTAAAATTACATTTCCAGTGTCTTCAAGAATTTTCCAGCATTGTTTGTTTTATTGTGTCAAAATTTCTCAGCAATTTCTCTTTGAAATTTTTAGAATTCCTTGCATTTTTCTTCCAGATTTCCGTTTTTTTTTCATATATTATAATATTATAGAATTCTTTTTCTAGTTTCTTGCAGGGTATTATAATAGAATTTTTCATCAATTTTTGTTTTATTCTCCCAGAATTTCGCAGCAGTTTCCTTTCTAGATTTTCAGAATTTTTTGCATTTTCTTCCAGATTCCTAATTTTTTTCAAGGATTATAGAATTTCATTTCCAGTTACTTGCAGGGTATGAGAATTTTTCTTAATTTATTTTTATTCTACCAGAATTTCTCAGCAGTTTCTCTTCTAGATTTCCAAATTCCTAGAATTTTATTTTTCAAGGATTCAAAAATTTCTGTTCTAGTTACTTCCAGGGTATGGGAATTTTCCTTAATTAGTTTTATTCTGCTAGAATTTTTAAGCAGTTTTTTATAGGAATTTCTGCATTTTTTCCAGATTCCTAGAATTTTTATTTCAAGGATTCTAGAATTATTTTTCAAGTTTTCTTCAACGTTCTGAAATAATCTAGAAATAATATTTTACTTTTTGAAGGGAATGGTTGCGACCTTTACTATGTGGTAATCTGGTAATCCATACTTACACATAATTAAAAAAGAAAATCAATTATTTTTTTTTATTTCTTGAATTTTCCAGCAACTTCTTATCCAAATTGCGAAAAGTTCATTCGGTGGTTCTAAAGTTCCCCAGCAATTATTCTTCCAGATTTTTAAAAATTTTTGACCAATTTTTTTTCTATGAAAATTTTTCAGCAACTTTTCTTTCAGATTTTTTAAAATGATTCATCATTTTCTCGTAATTTCCTTCGAGGGTTCTAAAAGTGCTTAGTGATTGATTACTTTTAATGGTGCTGCCTGAAAAATCATGATTTGTAAAATTTCCGAAAGAGGAAGATGTGATTAGGATGTGGTTTATATTAGAAGGAGCTTACGACTTGACATATGTTGGTAATTCACTGGGTATGAGATGTGGTGAGTAGATTGAGCAGACTAGAGCCTTGATATTGCTAGAAATAAAGTTTTGACTGGTGTGCGAGGTGTAGAGGTCGCCCAAGATAATAAGCTTCGAAAGTGGTAGGATTATTGATGGTCAAGTGATATTAAATTGCTACACAGTATTATCTACTTCCTCTAGCAACTTGAGGCTAAGGGACATTAATAGGATAAACACTCGCTGGTAACGGGTAGTGTCAATAGATGGCGCTTGTGGTTTTCACTTTTAAAATGATCTTCGTAATAATTTCTAAATTATAAAATTATAGAGTGGTAAAATTAAAGTCATAAATGAAATATAAAGATATCACGAGATTATACTAAAATTAATTTGGAGTTTTTTTTCAGACAAATTTAGATTTTCTAAAAGGACTCAACACCACATCGGTGTCTCCACATGCGAGGCAAACCTACGATGCAGTGTGGACGATGGCTCTGATATTATCGAAAATCCAAGACGGCCATTCACTGGGAGACTTCTATTACGATAACGACGAGTTTGTCGAGGATTTGGTGAACACCATCGGCGAGCTAAGATTTATGGGCGTATCAGTAAGTATTGGGTAGTATTTTGGGGCCAATTTTATTTGTTATTTATGTAAATGATTGTCCCAAAACATTATCTACATTGCTGATGACAATACCCTTCTCAGGAATGAGGAAGTGACTTACAGGACAAAGAAAATAATAAATGACACACTCTTAATTAAGCATTAAACCCATTTGTTTAGATAATTAGATAATGATCAATTCAAATAAATAAATAATCGTATAAATAAATATACAAATCAATTTTAACAACGTAAACGTTTTTGTTTAAATCAATTTTATTTTACACTGAATTGAAAAATTCACTGTGTTTTAACCACAAATAATATTTCGAAAACATTCTCTTTATTCAATTTTATTTTCATGAATTTAATTTGAATAGTCTTAAATGTTAAAAAAATAATGTACGTTTTTATATTTCGCACACAATTTTCATATTTAAGACTTTTCGTATTCAAACTAAATGAGATTTCATGAAAAAATATGACGCAACTGCGATTGATTTATATATTTATTTATAAGATTGATTGATTCGTAAAAGAAAATACGTCGGACAGGATGAAACCGATCTTGTTAAAAAAGAAACGGCCTCCTTTCGAAGAATACATAAAGGCCCGTAAATGAGATTTATTGGAAATTACGTCCCTTGCGGATTTTTCGGCCCCTGTCAGCACCTATCCTTCAGAAACTACGATTTTCACAAACGGGCTTATAATTTTCTCTTCCAAAAAAAAAATAAGTAACTCTAAACAAAGATGGAATTATTTATAACAACATAACCTCATTTATTGCTATCATTAAAAAAATAATTACAGCAAATATTAAAAAATAATTACACCAAAATGTTTACAAATTAAATCCCTAAGAAATTAAAGGATACAAATTTTAAAGCTTTTGACAATTGATACATCAACTGTTTATTATGTTTTTTTCTTTATTTTACAGTATCGATCAAATGCTTCACACGTACTGTATCGTATATATATATGGTGTGTTGCTTTAGAGGATTTATCACCCATTCACGTGTTTATTTTCCTTCGCAGTCGGATTTGCGCCGTCGATTTTTCGATTAAGTCTCCGGTATTTTTCAGGGCCCCGTGAGGTTCGAAGGAGCCGATCGAGTGGGGAATTCGATTATCAGGCAGATACAAGGTAATTTGCTACTTACGCCCTACGGAAATATCGCGAGCAACAGCCCGTTTCGATTCGATTCATTCCTTTCCTGCGATTCCTGCAACGAATTCAATTTTCCACTCATCCGGTGCCATATCGGGCCTGCATAATTGACGTGTTTCGACCGAAAAGGACAGCGATAGCGCATTTATCCGATTAGAAATTCATCGGGAATATTTATGAACGGTAAATACGATTCAAAACATTTATATCTATATAAAATCTCCACGTAACTCATCAATCAACATTACTAATACTATTTGTTTAAATAAAGATGATAATTTAATAAAAGTATGAATGGATTAGTATAATAGGAATAATTTATTTAAATGATGAGGAGCTTCGGATTTAATTAAGGTTTTAGTTTATTAAACATTAAATAAATTCTCAGCAGGCCTTTTTTTGTGAGCGACGAGGGGGTGTTTATGCGTAAATGATTCCCGCAGGTGGGATGTTGAAAACGGTCGGCATTTATTACTCCGAAAACGCCTCGTTGGATTTCCGTTGTCTGGATTGCGTAAGAGTGCGATGGCCGGGTAACAGCGTCCCCATAGCCCGTCGCATCCTGAAGACCAAGCTGCAGACTATCCCTCCAGGACCGTTCTACGCCGTCCTCACCGTTTGCGTCATGGGTATCCTCACCTGTTTAGTCTTTCTGTACTTTAATTTTCACTACCGCAGAATGAAGGTGGTGAAGTTGTCCAGCCCGAAACTAAACAACATCGCCGTGCTCGGTTGCACCCTGGTCTACATAGCGATCGTCCTCTTAGGTATAGACATGGAGACTATTGGGTATTTTCCGCAAATGTGCACTGTAAGTCCTACACATACACTATAATTAATTTCCTCATTCCGATTTATATTTTCACAGGCGAAAGTGTATTTATTCTCCGCAGGATTTTCATTAGCGTTCGGTTCGATGTTTGCGAAAACTTACCGCGTCCACAGGATATTCACTTACAGCTGCACCAGCCTGGTCAAGGACAAGATCCTCAAGGACAAGCAATTAATCGGTCTGATCCTTGCACTGTTGCTCGTCGATGGGGTGATCGTGGTTTTCTGGGTTTGTGTCGACCCGCTGCACCGAGAACTGTATAATCTGACGAGGGAAATTAGCTCCGAGGATCGATCCATCATATACCAACCGCAGGTATGTTAATTAGTGCTTATGGGTTAATTTAATTGTTAAGTTTAAGGCTCAGGTGGAGGGTTGTTAATGTCTCTAATGATTCTATAGAAATTTAACGTGATTAAGTAGATGTAAATTAATTTAACACGTAAAACCATTAAGTTTCTTAAAAGCAAGTCATGAATCCTATTAATAAATCATCAACCAATGCTAACATTTTGAATATTTCAGGTCGAGATGTGCAGATGCAACAACACATCCGGATGGTTCGTCGCCATGTACGGTTACAAAGGCTTCTTGTTGATAATGGGTGTTTACATGGCGTGGCAGACAAGGCACATAAAGGTGGAGCCCCTGAACGATTCGCAGTACATCGGCATATGCGTCTACAGTGCGGTCTTTAGTTCAATAATCGTTCTCCTCAGTAATTTCCTCACCGAATACACGATACTCGCGTATTTGGCTAGAAGCATAAGCATTCTCATTTCAGCCACGTTAACGCTCCTCCTTCTCTTCGTTCCTAAACTTAAGTCCGTGTTCTGGGATAAGGTGCAGGATCCGATCATGCAGAGCATGGGATTGAAGATCGAGTGCAACACGAGGAGGTTGTTGGTGGACGACCCGAAGGAACTCACATATCGCATGGAGGTGCAGAATCGTGTGTACCGCTGCGAACTGGAGGCTCTGGACCGCGAGATCGCCCGCCTGGAGGCCATCCTGGCCGACGACCAGCCGAAAACGTACAAAACGCAGTCAAGCAGGGCCTCCTGGCCCTCGACGAGTTTGTACAGCACCAGGAATAATTTCCTCTCGGAGAGTACGCTGAACGAGGGCGGACGGCAACCGTTCGGCGAGCGGCTGAAGATCATCGATCGGATGAAACATTTCTTCGGCAGGATACCGTCCGTTTGGTTGCACTTCAGCAACAACGCCGTCAGCACGCAGGACGTCGGTGGCGGTGACAGTTTATCGAAAGCCAGATCGATGAATCTAGTGTCAGGAACAATGGATTGTACAAAAAACAGACCGTTTTTTATCTCAGTTGATGATAACACGTTTAATACATTCATAGATGATTCGTAATCGATCAGAGTTGATACAGGTTTAGTTAAAATGTGTGCCTCTACTTAAATTTTATAGATTAGTTGTATTGTATATAAACGAAACGTAAAAAAAGTAATAATTAGGAGCGTTGAAAGCGAATAGATTTGTATTCAGAAAAGATATAATGAGGGATTTTTTAACTCCTTTATCCTATTATTACTTGTTTTCTTAACATCACACACTATATTAAAATTTCTTCAACTGTCCATATCAACAATAAACAATAAATATTGTAGATATGAGCAGTTGAAGAAATAAGAATTTTAATATATTGTTATTAAACTGTACATCTACGTTAGTTAAAAGAGTAGGTTTTGGATTAATTTCCTTAATTAACTAGAATTACCACAGACAATTAATAATAACGACGTGAAAAACTTTTAATTACAGCTACAACACGATTCATCAATATTTTTCTTGTAGTTAGGTATATAATAATTTTTTCAATTTCATAACTATATATAAATATATAAAATAATTTTACCTATACAAGTAATTATTCTTACAGATGAATCTGGAAATCCTGAGCAAGAAAAATTAATCACTGTGCCAAGAACTATTTGAAGTGCTTAACCTGAGAACAAAAACTTTTCGGTAACAAAATCCGTACCTGAAAACGCAGGCGGTGAAAAGCTTCGACTCTATGCGAATATTGAGCGGTTACTATGAAATCAATCCCCTTCATGTACGCCAGGTAGTCGCTAATTACACAAAGTTTCGCTAATTATCAGTCGCGCATTCTCTCGGTGCAACGGCGGCTTATTTTACATACGCCCCCCCCCCCTACGAAAATTTGTTATTAAAACTTTATTAAACCAACCCCCGGACATCGGATACGTACAATTGACGCCTCGTCGCAATTAACACAGTCCAAAACAATGAGTGGACAGTCCGTAGTTGGCTTAAATTAGATATAAAGACAATAAATACAACATGCAATTAACTATATTAATTAAGGATATGTTTTAAAACAGGGATTAGTAATCTAATTTTTGGGTGGAGGTGTTTGTTTACGAATGAAAAACCAATTTATAAAATTTGCAAATAATTTTCCTTATATACCAATGATAATATTGTAGGTATCCTCTCCCCTTATATACCAATGATATGATATTGTAGGTATCTTATGTTAGAGTATAAAAGCCAGTGTTATTTTAAACATCAACCCGATTAACATACTTACAATCAACTATAACAATATTAATAATGCTCGCACGTGCGGAATGTATATATATATATATATATACCTATATATATTTTCCCGTTTGCAAAACGTGTTACGAGTTGAAGTGAAATTAATACGGATGCCGTTACGTGAGGCAATAAATTCCCAAGTACTGATGCATTTCTGTAACTCAAAATGCCTGCTGCGAGTGTAGCGACTTGAGGGGGATTTAATTAATCACAGTGGGGACTTCAGGTGTTCCGCTCCTCCACTTCACGTCGCTGCCGTTCACTCGTTTCCCTTTAAGGACGAGCCCTCCTTTTAAGTGATACAATCCGTTAATCACGTCAACGGTTCGTAATTGAAGAAGATTTATCGTGACGTTTTGTAAAACTTTGTTTATTAATAAAGTTATTTGTATTGTCTATATGAAATAAAAGTGCGTGGATGGAAAATGCACATCAATGGTAATAATTAAAGATTTACGCCCACGCGTTTCATTTTCGATATTAAATTTCTTACATATTTCCATTCGTTTGAAGTTGTACACGCACGCGATTAACGGGAATATGCAATGCATAAATTTGCGTTAATTATCAACCGGATGATTTTTTAATAAGAAAAAGGCAACTTTATTTAATAAAATATAGGTTTTTTTAAAAATTAATTTGCATAAAATATTGTACTACTTTTAAAAAATAATACTTTATTTTAATGATGTTAACATTTTTTTAATTGTCTAATGATGTAGACACGTCGTTCAGGTGATCGTTTACTTTACTAGAATTGGAATGATGTATGAAAACGTTTCGATGAGTTTTATACGGTCATAAATGTTAACTACACCCTAGTTTTATGAAGGATGTTATTTATAGTGGAAGGCTTTAATAAAAATTTGAAACGAGTCGGTACTGTAATGTGATGGACGTATGCTGAAACTACCCTAAAAATAATACATGAAAACCAAACGGAATAGTGATGAACAAGATCTTACAGCTGTAATTATGTACCAAATGTTATTTACAATAATTCATTTGTTATTATTTATTATTTGTCTCTAATCATTTTTCATATTCATCTGTCATTTGTTATCTGTCATTTGTCATCTGCCATCTGTTATTTGTCATCTATCATCTGTAAACTGTTATCTGTCATCTGTCATCAGTAATCTATAATCTATTATTTGTCACACATAATCTATAATCCTTATTTGTAGTAGGATTTTTTAGAATTTAACCTATTTTCCGGTTGATAAGTATTAGTTATCTATTAAATGAAATATGTTAGTTTTCATTTATTATATGTTTTATGTCAAATTTAATTTAGTCAATTGTCAATTATCCTTTTATATCATCTATTTATCCGTCATCCGTCATCTCTTCTCCGTCATCATAGATAATATTAGATAAATGCTTAGTTATAAAGATAATGGTTGCGACCGTTACTACGTGGTAATCCATACTTACATTGACCTGTGAAGTTATGGTTAATAAATGAAATAACGTAAAAGATAAATGACAAATGACACATGATAGATGGTAATTGAAGAAATACAGATGACAAATCACACGTGTAAAGTAACATGTAAAACATTTGATAGATAACTTTCATATGTCATGACAAAAGTGTGCAGTATTGAAGCATTATTTCATTATTTCCAAAGTTATAGGGGAAAAATTGAAAAATAATTGAAGCACGAGTGTAAGATTTTTGTATAATACAAATATATTAAATTATAGCAGTTTATTACTGCAGGAACTTTCAAAATCTGATAATTATTTCCAAAGTTATAAGCAAAAAACAAAAATTTTGCATATTCTAAACATGCTGGATTTTACCAATCGATCGCTGCAGCCATTTTAAAAATCTGAATAGTATTTCCAAAGTTATAAACGAAAACAATTGAACTATGAATTTGAAACTTTTGTAGAATCCAAATATATTGGATCGTTGCAATATATTGTTGCAGGCATTTTCAAAAACTGATAATTATTATCAAAGTTATAAGCTGAAAACCGAAAAACAATTGAAATTTGAATTTAGGATTTTTCCATATTCCAAACATATTGGATCGTAGCAATCGATCGCTGCTAGAAGTAAAATATCGAAAAATAATTGAAGCATGAATTTAAAGTTTTTTGTATAATCTAAATAGAATGGATCATAGTAATATATTGTCGCAGGAATTTTCAAAAACTGATAATTATTTCCAAAGTTATAAGCGAAAAAACTGAAAAACAATTGAAATACGAATTTGAGGTGTTTGCATATACGAAATATATTGTATCTTGGCAATCGATCGCTGCAGGAATTTTCAAAATCTGACAATTATTTCCAAAGTTATAAGAGTAAAATAAAAAAACAATTGAAGCATTAATTTTAAGTATTTGTATAATCTAAATATAATGGATCATAGCAATATATTGTCTCAGGAATTTTCAAAATCTGATAATTATTAAAATTATAAGTAAAAAACGGAAATCAGCTGAAATACGAATTCGAAATTTCGCATATTCTAAACGCGTTAGAATTTACCAATCGATCGCTGCAGGAATTTTGAAATATTAAAATATTACTTCGAAAGATATAAGGGAAAAATCTAAAACAATTTTAAGTATTTCTATAATCCGAATATATTGAATCTATTACTGCAGGAATTTTCAAAATCTGATAATTATTTCCAAAGTTATAATCGAAAAAACGAAAAAAATTGGATCTTGGCAATCGATCGCTGCAGGATTTTCAAAATCAGACAATTATTTCCAGAGTTATAAGTGAAAATCGTATAGATTATAGTCTGATATGACAAATAAAAGGTGACAGATAAGAGATGACAGATAAAAAGTGACAGGTGACTGATACACAAGATCTTAAATAGACACATATGACAAATAAAAGGCGACAGATGACAAATGAAAGGTGACAGATGACAGATAACTTTACATGTTTTATTTGTTAACTATCTTTTTTTCATTTACCATCTATCATATGTCATTTGTCATTTATCACTTACGTGTTAATTCATTTATTAACTATAACTTACCATTTATCTAATATTGTCTTTTATGTATAAACTATGCTTTATGTCATTATTATATCTATCACCTGTTATCTGTCATCTGTCATCTATCATCGGTTAGTTAACCTCTTTTAAATCAGTCATCTGACACCTTTCATCTATCGTATATCGCCTATCGTCTATCATCTATCGTCTATCGTCTATCATTTATCATCTATCTTCTATAATATATCCCTAATCGGTTATTTAACATATTTTCAGTAATCTGTCACCTTTAATTTGCAAGCTGTCATCTGACATCTATCATATGTCAACTCTTATTATAATCGGTCATCTATTATTTAACATATTTTATATTAGTCATTTATAATCTTTTATCTACCATCTGTCGCCTGTTATTTATATTTTATATCAGTCATTTGTCATCTTTCATTTATCATCAGTGTTTTTAATCTATAATTAAATTTCGTTAATGTCTGTACTGGATATAAAACTATCATGTACTGTCATGACATATGACAATTATCATCTATCATCCACCATTATCTGTCATCTGTTATTTAAGATCTGTTAAATGAGTCAGTTTTCATCTTTCATTTGTCATCTGGCATCTATCATCTGTCATCTGTCACCTTTCATTTATCATCTGTGCCAATAATCTGTAGACTTAGATAATGCCGGTACTGCATACTTTTGTCGTGGCATATAACAGTTATGTATCAAATAGAATATGTTACTTTTTATGTCATCTATTGTTTCTTATTTACCATCTATCTTATGTTATTTGTCATTTATCACTTACTATAATTAATTTATTGACTATAACTAATGATTTATTTATTATTATCTATCATGTGAAATCAGTCATCTGACATATTTCAGTTATAGTCTATCGTCTTAATTATTTCTTTTGTTATGACCTGTACATACGTATCTATTAACACCAATAAACATCTATCTCTCTATCTATCTGTCTAACGTCTATCGTCTCTTATAGATCTTCTATTATCTATTATTTATCATCTATCATCTAGCTTCTATCATCTATCCTCTTTAAACGGTTATTTAACATATTTTATATGAGTTATCTGTCACCTTTCATTTGCCATCCGTCATCTGTCATCTCTCCTCTGTCATCTATTATTTAACATATTTTATATAAGTCATCTATATTTTTTTATTTGTCATCTATCATCTATCATCTGACATCTGTTAATTGTTATTTATATTTGATATAAGTCATTTGTCATCTTTCATTTATCATAGGTGTTTTTAATCTATAAATTTCGTTAATGTCAATACTGAATTCAAAAGTATCATGTATTGTCAAGATATTAGACAGTTACTTTAAAAAAGTTATATGTTATTTTTTCATAGATTATTTGTCATCTATCTTTCGTCATTTGCCATCTATCTTATGTTATTTGTCATTTGTCATTTATAACGCATTTATCGACTATATTTTATTATATTATTATATCTGTCATTTGTCATCTTTCATCTTTCATATTTCATCTTTGATCTGTCATCTGTCATCTTTCATCTTTCATCTGCCATCTCTCCTATGTCATCTATTATTTAACATATTTTATATAAGTCTTCTATAATCTTTTATTTGTCATCTACCATCTTTCATCTTTCATCTTTCATCTTTCATCTTTCATCTTTCATCTTTCATCTTTCATCTTTCATCTTTCATCTTTCATCTTTCATCTTTCATCTTTCATCTTTCATCTTTCATCTTTCATCTTTCATCTTTCATCTTTCATCTTTCATCTTTCATCTGTCATCTTTCATCTTTCATCTTTCATCTTTCATCTTTCATCTTTCATCTTTCATCTTTCATCTTTCATCTTTCATCTTTCATCTTTCATCTTTCATCTTTCAACTTTCATCTGTCATCTTTCATCTTTCATCATTAGTCATCAATTATCTGTCAACTGTCATCTCTCATCGGTACTTAACAAGTTTTATATCATTCATCTGACACCTTTCATTTATCATCTGTCATCTGTTACTTGATATCTGTCATCTCTCATCTGCTATCTGTTATTTAATATCTTTTGTAACTGTCATTTGTCACATTTTTTGTATCATCTGGGTCTATATTCTGCATACTTTTGTCATGACATATGATAGTAATCTATCAAATGTCATATGTTACTTTTCATATATCATTTTCATCTATTATATGATGCCACATTTAATTTTGTCAAATATCATTTTTAATTTTTGATTGAAAATCTGTTACTTGTCTTTTGTTATCCATAAATTATGTCATGTATCCATTATAATTCAATTCTCGTATTTAATTTATCTGCTCCGTCTATAATCTATAAACTTTTACACTAAAGTGTAATTTCTCTCATTACTTTTAATTTCTTTGGTATCATCTATCATCTGTCATCTGTCATCTGTCATCTGTCATCTGTCATCTGTCATCTGTCATCTGTCATCTGTCATCTGTCATCTGTCATCTGTCATCTGTCATCTGTCATCTGTCATCTGTCATCTGTCATCTGTCATCTGTCATCTGTCATCTGTCATCTGTCATCTGTCATCTGTCATCTGTCATCTGTCATCTGTCATCTGTCATCTGTCATCTGTCATCTGTCATCTGTCATCTGTCATCTGTCATCTGTCATCTGTCATCTGTCATCTGTCATCTGTCATCTGTCATCTGTCATCTGTCATCTGTCATCTGTCATCTGTCATCTGTCATCTGTCATCTGTCATCTGTCATCTGTCATCTGTCATCTGTCATCTGTCATCTGTCATCTGTCATCTGTCATCTGTCATCTGTCATCTGTCATCTGTCATCTGTCATCTGTCATCTGTCATCTGTCATCTGTCATCTGTCATCTGTCATCTGTCATCTGTCATCTGTCATCTGTCATCTGTCATCTGTCATCTGTCATCTGTCATCTGTCATCTGTCATCTGTCATCTGTCATCTGTCATCTGTCATCTGTCATCTGTCATCTGTCATCTGTCATCTGTCATCTGTCATCTGTCATCTGTCATCTGTCATCTGTCATCTGTCATCTGTCATCTGTCATCTGTCATCTGTCATCTGTCATCTGTCATCTGTCATCTGTCATCTGTCATCTGTCATCTGTCATCTGTCATCTGTCATCTGTCATCTGTCATCTGTCATCTGTCATCTGTCATCTGTCATCTGTCATCTGTCATCTGTCATCTGTCATCTGTCATCTGTCATCTGTCATCTGTCATCTGTCATCTGTCATCTGTCATCTGTCATCTGTCATCTGTCATCTGTCATCTGTCATCTGTCATCTGTCATCTGTCATCTGTCATCTGTCATCTGTCATCTGTCATCTGTCATCTGTCATCTGTCATCTGTCATCTGTCATCTGTCATCTGTCATCTGTCATCTGTCATCTGTCATCTGTCATCTGTCATCTGTCATCTGTCATCTGTCATCTATCATCTATCATCTATCACATCTATCATCTATCATCATTATATGCTATATTTCATTTGTTTCCTATCATTTATCAATTATTTTCTATTGTGATCATCTGTCATGTGGAGGAATTTGACTTTCACCATTATATGTCATATGTCATATTTCATTTGTTACATCTGTTTATAATTTTTAAACTTTGTTTAATTACTTAAATGTTATGACAGGTGACAGTTCTATCAAATGGTATATAATAGTTTGCATGTGACGTTTGTCACGTGCCATTGGTTAACCATCATTTGTCATATGTCATCTAAAAGATATTAGATGTCATTTATCTATCATATGTCATCTGTAATTTGTCATCTATGTTTATAATCGATAGATGTTGTTATTGAGAGTACAAAATATTTTTTTATTTTCGTATCATGATAGGTGGCAGATATCTGTCAAATAGTAAATGTTATCAGGTGTCATTTGTCATGTTTCATTTTTCAACTAACATTTATTATTTATTTTTTATCATCTAGTATATTTTAGCTGCCGCATGTCATCTGTCATCTAATCTATTTTATATTTAGATGACAGATGTCAACTGTTACCTTCTATGTATCTGTATCTATAATTAACAACGTAAATAATATTTTTTTTGTTTTGATAGTTGGTAGTAGTATTTCATAAGTCATTTGTTATATATTTTTCGTCATTTATCATTTATAAATTGTTATATGCTATATTACCGTTATAATTTTTTTCGTTTTCATTTTATCACCTATCATTTGTCACCCACTAAATTTGACAGTTATATATGATGTATAACTTTGTTTAAGTACTGCATATTTTACTACGACCCACTTTGTTTCATATTATAACATGATATTTGCCTAATTATTATATATTTCATCTAACATCTATCATCTATATATTTAAACAACCCAATATTATAATTTATCATGGCGACTATTTCTCACATTTTAATTATCTGATATTATGTGTTATCTGTTATCTGTCATATGCTATCTGCCATGTGTCATTTGTTATCTCTGTCTATAATGTTTAATCTTTGTTTATTTCAAATGCATATAAATTTTCATGTAATATTTGTCATCTATCATCTATATGTTTTAACAAAATTGCATTATAATAATTCATCTGTGATAAAATACAAAAGTTATCTCACATATATTAATTGCCATATATTACCTGTCATCTGTCATTTGCTGTCTGACATTTGTCAATTGTGAAATCTTTGTCTATAACCTATAAATTTTGTTGTCATTTGTAGTACGAAATATTTTTTTAATATTTTACTTATATCTATTAATCATGACAGATGACAGTTATAATATATGTTTGATTTTTTATTATACAGTTACAATTAATATTTTATCTTCATATTATTCATATGTTATAAGTATCTATAACCTATATGACATATGACAAGTAATATATTATATAATAACTGACTTGTGCCATCTATCTTTCATCTTCACTACTTTATCTAACGTTTACCATCTTCTATCTTTGCTTCTGCCTCTATCCACTTTTTATCATTCATAAGTTTTCAATTAGTCAATCTTTAATTTATCATTTGACGTTTTTAAAAATAAATGCGAGTAAATATTTTATATTAAATAATAAAAAATAAAGAGAATTTCCATTAACTTGAAAAATTCCAAGGCGTGCACGTTTACATTTAAAGCTATCACGAACGATCACACACGGATATTTATAGGCAGCCATATATAATTTTATTTTTAGTTTGCTTCTAATCAACAAACGCATCTAACATTTTATTCAGCCGCTGATCTGCATAACAATGTTTCACTCAGAAGTGGCGGAAAGTGATAACGATCGTTCGCGCGTTCGCTAAACATTAACGAATCCGCCGGATGCCCCACTGGAAAACCGTTTCTGTTTCCCAAATCGATTTCCTTTTAACTGGAAACATTGGAAGATGATGAAAAGAATAAAACAAGGGACGAAACGGGTAACGAGTAAATTCGTCCGCCCCATTAGTTCCGTCGCTTAATTCACTTATACTTCGCCTTTCTTTTCCTTTCGATCGGCGATAAATATTTAAAACCGTGTCTGTCCGCAAATATAAATAAATTTCGAACGCAATTTGCCTAATTACAAGCGGAAATTTATCGTCGATCGGGTGATATTTATATCTCTCTGGTAAAGGTCGATTGAAATATTATCTTTGAAATGTGCAGGTGCAGCGAATGTTTGAACTGTATTTAACTTTATTGAATTGCACACCCGTAATGTTATTGGAAATTGTACTTTACCCTACGTGCAGAATAAAATGCGGAGGAATTGAGTTGATAAAGGGATGCCTTTACGTTGAATTAATTAATTAATTGCCGCGTTGGATATTTAATGCTACGTTTAGGAATTGAGAGGACTTAATTAAATTTCTACGTTGCAGGTAAAGTGCATTCTAATTGCACTACCGAAAAGCTCTAACTGATTTCTCTTGCAGACACTTATCTAATTGTTGATCGCATTGAGCCAGCACAATGCGATCAACATTCAGATAATTGCGAGAGAAATTCTAAAGAAATAAGTATTCGTTATCTTATAACGCGAGTATTCTTTTAAGAATGCAATTAGTACTTATTTTTAAGTAGTTTATATATAAAATTCTATTAAACTATATGTAAAATGATCATGTAGGTTATAAATTATATATACAAGTTGTATATTTGATTGTATGAATGTACATTTGGTAAATAATATATATTTATACACGCAATATATTATGAAACGGAATAAATATTATATATTATGTAAATATTATGCAACCTAATGTGCACTTATAGATTAAAATATGGAACTATATTAAGTTGCATATCCATGCGTAATTGTTAATTTTAGGAGGTTATATTTTTTTTATGTATAAAACTCAATTTGTTGGTTTTATTATTCGAACAAATGTTTTTAAATTTTATCTACATTTTTATATTGTTTATATTGAATAGGATCCGAGTCGAAGCGCCAGGTTTTCATTCTGGCGGAGGTGCCTGGTTTCGTCTTAATTTATGTGATGGGCTAGTTTTTTTTTAATAAGCAGGTTAGCTTATTAACTTGTTTACCTCTTTTCCTCCCGATGTGAACATTTACATATATCATTTAATTTTTTAAAATTAATTTCATTTTCCGTTGCTAATGGCGAAAATACGAAAACGTTTTTATTAATTGAGCGACTCGCTTTAAAGCTAGGAAATTCATGCGGTCGGAGAAATTTCTAACTGATGTTGACGGGTTACAGGCGAAACGATCTGATATTATGTTCAATTCATCCGTGACCGAGCGAAAGTTTATGCTTTGTTTCGGTAAATACGTTCTTGATTTCGGTGCTATTTGCACGTTATTGATGGAAATTGAAAATTGTTTCGCGAATCGAATCTCGGAGAGATTTTAAATAAACAAATCCGACCCTTCGTTCCTTTCTCCGCCCACCTATCACCACTTATTACGTGCCCTCGTCACGCTTTGATACAGTGGATCTTCACCTTAAACAGATAGATCAACAGACAGTATTATATTTGCACGTAAATAGACATCCAATAACTGGGTATAATTGAATTTACATAACTGGAAGTACGTTGTGCTTTCCCTGTCGGTAATAGCTATTGTTTATTAAAGTAATTTCTATAAAAATTTAATTATTCTTAAGATAAATTAATCAATTAGACGTAATTTACTTATTTAAAAATCGGTTTGTATTTTTTACCTTATGTGGCTTTTAAAATGTACACAACATTGAATTTTTTTGGCCTTTCCGCTTGGGCAATAAATTTCCAAATTTTTATTGTTAATATTATCAGTGTTGGTATAGGACGTGTGAAAATATTGATGGAACGACTTGGAAAAATCTCTCGTATGTAAACGTTATCAATTAAACCGTGGGAAATGTAAAAAAAAAAATATATTTCAGCGTTGATCAAAAAAGCAAAAAACGCGCCCGATTTATTGAGGGGAATATTTCAATTCGGAAATAAGGGAGACTTTATGAGAGCTCCGGGGATTACTAATAAATACTCGATATGAGATTTTCACCCCCGCCCTTAACTACTATCATCGGGAGCGTTTATGTTCAGCATCATCGATTGATAATCTAATTTATCTATATTGCATTATATACACACATTATATATATATATATATATATATATATATATATTATGTGCAAAGGAACTTACAACATCCATTAAACTACATCTACTCTCGGTGATTTTCAATTACCAACTTATGTTGTTAACAATAGTTTTCATGTTTCGGTCTATACATATATCCATATTACAAATTACTGAACATGATTTGTTGGACGGTTTGGAATTAAGGGAATTAGTAAGTTTTAATATATAAGTATGCCTTGCATTGCCAACAATACTTACGTTTCGATTGTTTAGAAATGTTGAATTTAAAACTTTTGTTTCGCCAGTTTCATTATATAATCCAGACAGGTAAATTATTTTATATTTAATACACTATATCACAAGTATCAACCATTTATAATAAATTATTATCTTTAATTGGTTTAAGTCTTAAATTCTCTCCATATTTAAATCTATAAAATTATAAATTGATAAATATCAACTTTTTTTAATTTCAGTAATTAAATTAAAATCAATAACATAATGTTTTCTACGTAATAGACAGTTGTTTTTCGGTAATAATTACTTTGTATATTATAATTTTATTTTCATGATGAAAATATTTCGTATTTGTGTATGTCGATGCTGAAACATTGTTGGTGCCATTTAATAAATTATTAAAATCGGTAGCGGTAGTAGCGACGTTTTCGTTTCATTAAAAAGTGCCACAAATTAATTAAGGCCCGCATTGAATTTGCATCATAACGAATGGGATGCAACTGTGTGCGAAATTCGACCGGCATAATTTAACATACACAAATAACGTAATAATGATTTTTAAAAGCACGCGAAGTTAATCAGGTTTACGTACAATATGCGATAAACCGCGTCGACAATTTTATTCGAAAATTTATTTGTTGAAAAATTGAATTTGAAACGTTAATTACTAATTATTACAATTGGTAAATGAATGATTCAAATCGGTTACCTTTGAGTGAAATTAATTTAAGAAAGAAATTCCCGATTTAATTCAAAAATGTTTCGCCTAATTTCCAGGCAATTTAACTTATCCCCGAGCTACATTTCGATCAACTAATTCGATTCCCTCCAAAATATTTATTTATAATTATCAAAATGGCAACATCGATGAAAGGGTTAAAATAGGTGTGTTTGTTATCTATTATATCTGCTTGTTGTTTGTCATCTTTCATCCGTCATTTGTCATCTGTCATTCATCATCTGTCATCTGTAAATTGCTTTTGTTAACAATCATATCTGCAATCTTGTATATATTATCTGTTGTCTGATTTTTATTAGCTATCACCTGTCAACTGTCATCTGTCTAATCTCTTTTTTTTTCTGTGTGGTCTGTTATATTCTAAATAGAATAATATAATATTTATTTATATACGTATATTTTTATTCGTCTCACTCTCAAAACACTAAATTTTATTATATAAAAAATATAATTATTTTGTCAATTGTCACATATCATTGATTATCTGTTATTTGGCACAAAAAACATTCAATTTAGGGGAGTCTCGTTGCAATTGTACCATCTCGTGAGGATTATCTGAGCCTCAGATGCGGACATTATGTTCAAATGTCTGTTTCCGGTTCACTAGTCGCCATTTTTGCTACTATCATCCTCTAGCGCATGCGCGTGCCAACAAACAAACTATTTGAGTTGTTCTTTTATCTCATGTGTTAATTATGATTTTAAGTTTTACGTTATAAGTACTACAAAGCGTTAAAACCCCGATATTCATTTAAAACGGCCGGTATATTATATCAATTATATACTAATATATTAACTATGTAACATCTACCATCTGTAAATTAACATACGTTTTTCGTTATCGTCTGTTATATATCAGCAATAATCTGCCATGTGTCATATGTTAAGTATCATCTGTTATCTGCAATCTGTCATCTGTCATCTGCCATCTGTCATCGGTCATCTATTATTTGTTTAAAGTCAATTATCCTCTGTTATCTAGTATATATAAATTATCTTATGTTATCAGTTATTTGTTAATAGATAGATAATAATCTATAAATCGTGTAGTCACAGTGATTACGAAGTAAACATATAAAAGTATTTTGTAATTAGTGTACTTACCTAAAAGAATTGCTTTTATCAATTTTAATTTTTCATTTATATTTTATCGGCTTCCTGTTGTATGTTAGTCATTGTTCGTTGTTATTTGTTAGTTGTCAGTTATCAGTTATCTGATTTTAATTGTCGGTTGTCAATTATATATGGCTACTGTTGTCCATTGTCTGTTTTCTGTCATCTATCAGACAGACACAATTTAGTGAATATCATACCTACACTTTCAAATACTCGTATGACAGGTGTAGTATTTGAAGGTATGAATGAGATCACTAAATTGTGAATTCTGACTTTTCAATTTGTGATCAAAATTTTGTAAATATGTAATATGTGTACTGCCCGAAAAGAATTTCTTCTAGTAATTTTTTTTTTAACATTTCCATTAAATTTTGTCTACTTACTGTTGTCTGTTAGCTGTTATTTGTTGTTCGTTGTTAGTTGTCAGTTGTCAGCTATCTGCTTTTGGTTGTCTGTTATCAGTTATCTATTGCTACTGTTGTCTATTATATGTTTTCTGTCATCTATCATCTGTCACCTATCATCTGTCAACTGTTGTTTGTCATCTGTTATCTATCCAATCGTCTGGCATATATGTAATCATCTGCTATCTGTCATTTGTCATATATTATCTGTCATTTATTATTTACTGTTATCTGTCATCTATCAAATGTCACCATTCTATGTAATATGTAAAATAACTCTGTCATTTGTCATCTGTTATTTGTTATCTGTTATCTGTCATCGGTCATCTGCCATTTGTTATCTGTTATTAATCGTTTTTTTTTGTCTATTATCTATAGTCAATCAAATGTCATTTGTTATTAATCATCTGTTTCCTCTATTTAACGGTATGTAATTAATGGGTGAGTAACTACATATTAAGTCTTAATTACTATCGTATAGGTAATTATTATGAAGAAACAAGTAAAAGTATTATAAAAGTATTATGTAATATGTGTATTTATCTACAAGAATTGCTTCTACTAATATAATTTTTCTTTATATTCCATTATATTTAGTTTGTTTACTGTTATAGGTTAGTCGTTGTTCGTTGTTAGTTATCAGTTGTCATTTGTCATTTGTCATTTGTCAGTTGTCAGTTGTCAGTTGTTAGTTGTCGGTTGTCAGTTGTCAGTTATCTGCTTTTGATAATCTATTTTCTGTTTCTGCTATCAGTTGTCTGTTGTCAGTTATCTATTTTTACTGTTTTTGTTTCAGCTATCTTTTATTTATTTGTTGTCGTTTGCTGTTTTATTCCTGTTGTCCGTTGTCTGTTGCTTATTTTTATTGTCTTTTCCGTCATCTGTCATCTGTCATTTGTAATATTTCAACCTCTGCCATGTTGTTTGTGGTTGAAAATTTATTATTATTACTTGGTATTAGGCACTAGACTATTTAAAAACGAAATTAAAATCTGTCATCCGTCATCTGTCATTTATTATGTTTTAACCTCCGCCAAGTTCTTTATGGTTAAATATTTATTATTATCATTACTTGGTATAATGCACTAGTCTCTTTTTAGATAAAATGCATCTGTCATCTGTCATCTGTCCACTATCTATTGTCCGCCATTTGTTATAAATCGTTTGTCATATATCTGTCATATATTATCTGGCATCTATCAAATGTAATAATTTTATTTATGATAATATGTTTAATTACCCTGTCATCTATTATCTGTCATCTGTCATTCGTTATTTGTCATCTGTCATCTTTTTAAGAGTATCTAATTAATGGATGGTTGACTACAGTCTAAATGTATGTGTACTTACCTACAAGATTTGCTTCTACATTTTTTTCCATTATATTTTGTCTGCTTCCTGTTGAAGGTTAGTCATTGTTGTAAAATCATAAAATCAAATTCATCTGTCATCTGTCATTTGTCATCTGTTATTTGTGTCATCTGTGTCATCTGTGTCATCTGTGTCATCTGTGTCATCTGTGTCATCTGTGTCATCTGTGTCATCTGTGTTATCTGTGCCATCTGTGTCATCTGTGTCATCTGTGTCATCTGTATCATCTGTGCCACCTGTGTTATCTGTCCACTATTTATTGTTTGCCATATGTTATAAATCGTTTGTCATATAGCTGTCATATATTATCTGACATCTATCAAATGTCATAATTTTATGAATGATAATAAGTATAATTACTCTGCCATCTATTACCTGTCATCTGTTATTTGTTATCCGTCATTCGTTATTTGTCATCTGTCATCTGTCATCGTTTTAAGAGTATCTAATTAATGGATGGTTGACTACAGTCTAAATGTATGTGTACTTACCTACAAGAATTGCTTCTACATTTTTTCCATTATATTTTGCCTACTTCCTGTTAAAGGTTAGTCATTGTAAAATCATAAAATCAAATTCATCTGTCATGTGTCATCTGTGTCATCTGTGTCATCTGTGTCATCTGTGTCACCTGTGCGATCTGTGTCATCTGTATCATCTGTGTTATCTGTGTCATCTGTGTTATCTGTTTACTATTTATTGTTTGCTATTTGTTATAAATCGTTTGTCATATATCTGTCATATATTATCTGGCATCTATCAAATGTCATAATTTTATGAATGATAATATGTATAATTACTCTGTCATCTATTATCTGTCATCTGTTATTTGTCATCTGTCATTCGTTATTTGTCATCTGTCATCTGTCATCTTTTTAAGAGTATCTAATTAATGGATGGTTGACTACAGTCTAAATATATTATGTGTACTTACCTACAAGAATTGCTTCTACATTTTTTCCATTATATTTTGTCTGCTTCATGTTGAAGGTTAGTCATTGTTGTAAAATCGTAAAATCAAATTCATCTGTCACCTGTTAACTGTCATCTGTCATTTGTCATCTGTTATTTGTGTCATCTGTGTCATCTGAGTCATCTGTGCCATCTGTGCCATGAGTGTCATCTGTGTCATCTGTGTCATTTGTGTCATCTGTGTCATCTGTGTCATCGTGTCATCTGTGTCATCTGTATCATCTGTGTCATCTGTGTCATTTTTCATCTGTCATCTGTTATCTGTCCACTATTTATTGTCTGCCATTTGTTATAAATCGTTTATCATATATCTGTCATATATTATAATCTTTATTCCGTAGACCATATAGTGTACACAATATACATTTATGGTATTGGAAGCGTCAATATACAAACTTAAAGTATTATTTCTTACATAATAACATCACATAAATTATAAAACAATTTATCCAATAAAAAACTCTTCAATTTTCTTTTAAATACATTAATTGATGCGATATTTTTAATGTCATCTGGTAGATTATTATAAAGCTTAGGGCCTAGTATATTAGGTGAATATTTTCTTATATTTAAACGGCAACTATCAACATGAAAGTTATTGACTCTTCTTGTATCATAGGTATGAATTTCGCTATTAATTATAAATGTTTGTTTATTTTGGTATGTATATAATATCAGTTCATACATAACTAGACATGGATATGGTAATATATTATAATCCCGAAAATATGGTTTACATGATCGTGTTTGTGGAATGCCAGCCATCGACCTAATATCTATCTATCATTTATAATTTATCAAGTGTCATCATTCTATGTATGATAATAAGAATAATTACCCTGTCATCTATCATCTGTCATCATCACTTTTTAACATACGCTATGTTGTTTGTGGTTGAAAATTAATTATTATCATTACTTGGTATTATGCACCAGACTATTTTAAAATAAAATTTATAATCTGTCATCTGCCATCTGTCTTTTGCCATCTGTCATGTTTCAACCTCCGCCATGTTGTTTGTGGTTGAAATTTCATTATTATTATTACTTGGTATTATGCACTAGACTATTTTAATATAAAATTTCAAATCTGTCATCTACCATCTGTTTTTTGTTGTCATCTGTCATGTTTCAACCTCAGTCAAGTTATTTGTGGTTGAAATTGCATTATTATTATTACTCGGTATTGGACGAAACTATTTTAAAATACAATTTATAATCGTCATCTGTCTTTTGCCGTCTGTCATCTGTCATCTGTCATGTTTCAATCTCCACCATGTTGTTTGTGGTTGAAAATTCTTTATAATTATCACTTGGTATTATGCACTAGACTATTATAATATAAAATTTTAAATCTGTCATCTACCATCTGTCTTTTATTGTCATCTGTCATCTGTCAAGTTTCAACCACCGTCATGTTGTTTGTGGTTAAAAACTCATTATTATCATTACTTGGTATTATGCACCAGACTATTTTAATATAAAATTTTAAATTTTTCTTCTGCCATCTATATTTTGTTGTCATCTGTCATCTGTCATGTTTCAACCTCCGCCATGTTGTTTGTGGTTGAAATTTCATTATTATTAAAACTTGGTATTATGCACTAGACTATTTTAATATAAAATTTTGAATCTGTCATCTGTCATCTCTCTTTTGTTATCTGTCATCAGTCATCTATCATGTTTCAATCTCCACCATGTTGTTTGTGGTTAAAAATTCATTATTATCATTACTTGGTATTATGCACTAGACTATTTTAAAATAAAATTTAAAATCATCTGCCATCTGTTTTTTGCTACTGTCATCTGTCATCTTTCAATCTCCGCGATGTTGTTTGTGGTTGAAAATTTCTTATTAGCATTACTTGGTATTATTCACTACACTATTTTAAAATAAAATTTAAGATCTGCCACTTGTTATCTGTCTTTTGTCATCTGTCATCTATTATGTTTCAACCTCCATCATGATGTTTTTGGTTGAAAATTCATTATTATCATTACTTGGTATTATGCTGTAGATTATTTTAAAATAAAATTTAAGATCTCTCATCTTCTATCTGTCATTGTCATCTATCATCTGTCATCTATCATTTTTCCACCTCCACCATGTTGTTTGTGGTTGAAAAGTATTATTATCATTACTTGGTATTATGCTCTAGACTATTTTAAAATAAGTCATCTGTCATTTGTTATCTGTCATCTGTCGTCTATCATGTTTCAACATCCACCATATTATTTGTGGTTGAAATTTTATTATTAACATTACTTGGTGTTATGCACTATACTATTTTAAAATAAAATTTAAAATCTGCCTTCTGTCATCTATCATCTGTTATGTCATTATAGTATAACAAGTGAAATTGTTATGTGATTTGTATAATTTCCTAATACCATTAATTCTACTAATAAATAAAACTCATATTTTCTGTCTATATGTATCTGCCATATGTCATTTGCCATCTGTCATTAGTTACATGTTATCTGTTATCTTTTATTTATTACCTTTTGTCTGTCTTTCGTTATCTATTGTCTGCTGGGCATTGTCTGTTATTATTCATTGTTTTTTGTATGTTGTTTGCTTGTCCGTTATCTGATTTTTGTTTTCTATTGTCTATGGTATAATGTTTGTTTTTTGTTTTCTCTTGTCTGTTGTCTGTTTTCTACTATATGATATCTGTCGTCTGTTATCTATTGTTTGTTGTCAATTGTCTTTTACTTGTATTCGATTGTCTGCTGTCTTTTGTTGATATCTTTTGTTTTATGATCTGTTTCTCTAATCTGTCATATGTAATTTGTTAGGTGTTACTTTTCTTATTTTAAATTGTTTTATGATAGACAGATGACAGAAAGTATATGATAGATTACAAGCGTGAATATCCACTATCTATTGTCTGTCATTTGTTATAAATCATCTGTTATATATCATCTAATCATCTGTTATACACTATCTGTCATTTATTATTTATCGTTATCTGTCATCTATCAAATATCATCATGGATTATTGTTGCGGATATCCATCATCTATTGTTTGCGACTCTTATAAATCCTCTGTCGTTTATCATCTAATCGTGTGTTATCTATTGTTTATTTGTCATCTGTCATCTGAAATCTCACCTGTTATTAATCATATATTTTGTCTCAAATTATTTAAGTGTATATATATACAGGGTCTAATATGAAAGTAATGCTCGTGATTTTATTGTGACGCGACTATCCATCGCAGTGAAGTAAAACGGGTCTAGAAATGTTTGCTCCGAGCAGTTTGAGTGAAGTGGCTTTGTAACATGGAGCGATCGAATAATGATACGCAATCAAGTTTTGTATGCGACTTGGAAGGAATGCAACCGAAACATTTCAAGGATGTCTGCATTTCAATGGCACAGTCCGGGAGATGATACAAGGAGGATCAGGAGAAGATCGCTGATGAACCCCATTCTGGCCACAACGGACAAAATCGTGTGCCCTAAGGTTTGTGTTCCGGCCGTCGATTGGGCATCTAGGAAATCGCTGACATCCTAAACATGTCTAAGGGCAGAAAGAACTATTTTCTGTTGCCAAGAATTGTTGGATTTGACTCAAAATGAACCGGACTTTCTTAACCCTGTCGTAACTATAGCCCCAAGAAAGCCCAAACGAGCAAGTCTCGCATCGACACGATACTCATTCTCTTTTTTGTCGTCTGAAGAATCGTCCATTTTGATTTTGTACCGCAGAGAGATACTGTCAACTCAGCCTTTCACCTGTAGGTGCTCAAGAGATTGAAACGCTGGGTCGCGCGCGGCGAGCATTCATCAAAAACATAGCCAGGCTTCACCAAGTCAATGCTCCTAGTTACATAGAATTCATTGTTACCAATTTCCTAGCCCGGAGCTAAACATTGATGGTTCCTCAGCCCCTAACAAATGCAGCGGAAAAGTCCTTCTAAGAATTTTAAGCATTTCTACTGGTACAATCAATAAATATATTTTCCCAGAAAATACGCATTACTTTTATAATTGACCCTGTATAAAGCGTCTTCGGCTATCCTTCTATATATTAAAAAAAATAATAATTAAAATAAAATATATTCGATAGAAACACATCATTTGTCGTCTCTTATATCATATGCCACCTATTATCATTCATTCACTATTTAGTGAATATCTCATTCATACCGTTAAGGACTCGTACGATAAGTTTAGTATTTGAAGGTATAAGCGAGATTACTAAATTGATAATTCTGTCTTTCCAATTTGTGATTAGAATTTTGTAAATATTTATAAAGTTTTATGTGAATATGCAAACGTGCAATATTTTGCAAGCAATTTGGCTAAAAAAAAAACGATACAATACAATGCAATTAAGAGAACTAAGAGTAAATTAGGTAGAAGAAAAAAGTTATTTATATTATCGTAACAAAGGATATACTCTTTTGTTTTTTTCTGACATAAAATATAGTATAGTGTTGAATTTCTTTCTCTTTAACAGAATGACTACAGCACATATATCCCGTTTTCGTTATAAAGGAATGAATTTCTCCATTAAAAAAAGGGACAATGGAAAATAAAGGCGAACGCAACGGATACCGCTCGCATGGAATACTTTATTTTTCATTTGTTACAATCCATTTCGGCATCCCCGGGGCTTCCTGACGGTAACGAAGAAGTTTGTCTATCGGTATTGACGTTATTGCACGCGATGCGACTGTCGTAATCGAAAACATAACGTCTTATACACGAAGATTTATACGTACTTTTCACGCGATTATCGTAATTAGTTCGCGTTATCTATTTTTACGACGTTATTAACATTCGCTTTATGACCGGAGCTGTTATTATTAATAAAAAAATATAGTAGTATATTATAATGATGGAGACGTTTTTCATTAAATATTTTTTGACGTTGCGTCCTTGGAGGAGAAGCGTGAGGCGGGTGGAGTGTTGTGTGGCGGAACGTCGCGCCGTCTCCAGTCGGCGGTTTTCAGTTTTCAGTGTTGCGCCGCGCCTCCACCAACGCGCAACGAATGTGAGTGCCGCGCGCTGAAGACGCGCTCCGTAATTTCAACTTCAATAAGTGTTTGCTTTTAAATCCATCAAAACTTAATTCATCACACAGAAAGTAACGAAAAAAAAAGTTTGATTGTTTAGTGCTTCTGATTATAATTGGTGAAAAGTAATTTAGGTCTAATGGATTGAATAAATGATTGGGGTGAAAATAATGATGATTAATTTCTAATGTAATTAATTAAACAGTTTGAATATCTTTAAAAATATTAATATTGCGAAATTTATAGAAAAGATTAATTACAAAATAAAATTCACTTTGATTTTTATTACATAGATCCAAACCATATGTTATTTCTACAAAATATTTTTTTAAAGTTATATAGATGGCAGATGACAGATTATAAATAATATTGAATAATTTAACTTTAATTTTATCAATCAACCAACACGTAAAAATAAATGTAGTTGAATATTATTAATAAATTCCTGACGATTTTGACAATTACTTAATGGTAATTCATATTTCAACACTTAAGGTCGATGAGACTCAATCATTCACTTATTTAATTTATATTTTTTATTACATTAATTTTGTATCAAATAATATTACAATAATTATATCATTCGTTAATTGCCTTAATCAATTAGTAACATTCAAATGTGTTCAACATTTTTTCTTTAATTAATCATTGATGTTTTAACATAACATTATAACGATGAAGTAAATTCTCACTTAATCCTTGGTCAATTTATTGTATTGTATTTTATGTTAATTAGAAAAATTAATTAAAACACTTGGTTTCGTTTCACTATTTTTATATTTCTCCCCTTAGTATTATAATTAATATTTCTAATTAACTTTATAACAATTAATAAGGATACAATTAATTTTAATCGTTAAATAGCTTCATGAATACTTAATATCCAACTGTGTTGAAAGGTGTTTTTCATTATTATTTTTCAATTAGACTATCGACCTGCGGTCCTTAGACCCTAACGTTCCCTAAAGGTTGGTTAAAGTTTGCTGTACATGGAATTTACGCCCCAACTAAGTTATATTGCAGGGTGAGTTTTAAAACTTGTTCCTATGAGAATCTCTTGGATTAAAAGAGATTGAGAGAGGTTTGTCCAATTTCTCGAAATGTCGTGATTGTTTTATCTACCAACTGCATCTATATATATTTGTCATATATCTTTTATAATTGCATCATCTGCAAGCTTTCAGGATTTTTTAATATAACTGCAATGTATTTTATAATCAAAATTTAAATGTTAAAAATTGTTTTAATATTTCCACATATCATTTGTTTAAGATTTTCTCATCTGTCATATATCATCTGTCTTTTGTCAATTGTCATTTTCCAACTGTTAATAATTTGTTATCTTTTATTTAGTTTCCTGCAAGGTTCATTAAAACTAAAATTAACAAATAAATTCTTTTAATATTTTTACTTGTCAATTATAATTTTCTATATACCTGTATCATTTTTCATCATATTTTTTTTAATATAATAAAATGACCGTTGGAATTTTAATTTTAAATTTTAGATTCGTTACAATGAAATTATATAAGTAATTTTACAATATTTATATTATCTCATTTTCTATTGAATATAAATACTTATCATTTACTTTTATAATGTTAGGAGAATAATTCATGTTACTGAGTGGATATATATATAATATAAATAATAAATGAGACCTACTTCCCAGTATATTGTTATTTTCGATTTATTTTTATATTGTTTGTTATTAATCATTTGTTTTCTGTCATGTATCGTTTGCCTTTTATTATTTGTCATTTATACTCTATCATTTGTCATCGATCATCTGTATTCTGTGATGTATGTCTGTCATCTATTATTTAGCATCTGTCATTAATCATCTGCCATCTATCATCTGTAATTTGAATCTATGATTTATAATTATCGTCGATTATCTGTGTCAGTCATTTGTCAGCTAGCATATGTATCATGACATCTGTTATCTGCCGTATGTTTTGTCATATTATTTAGCAATTGTCATCTGTCATTTCTCACATAATTTTTTGACGTATTTAGTTTATTTTTAGAATTTCAACATTACATTAAAGCTTTGTATTTATTTAAATTTTGCTCTTTTTGATTTGAAAAGGAATTTTATCAATGTCATTTTTTTCTCATATTTTCTTAAAATATTGTATTCGGTTCTAGAAATATTAAAAGAAAAATCTTTCATCTACAACCAACATCAGTATTTTGATGGTCATCAATAACAGATAAGATCTAACAGATCTTATCTATTATTTTTTATTTAGTAGAATCTTAAATGTAGTTCATCTAGAAACGTCTTGATCTGTCATCTGTGATTTGTCATCTGTCATCTGTTATCTGTCATCAGTTATCTGCCATCTGTAAATTATCTCTGTCATCTATAAGTTATGATTTATTATCTATCATGTATTTTCAATTATATAATCTATTATATGCTATATATTTTCCTCTATCCTTAACTAGAATTTTATAATTATCCCGGTCTTTAACTGTTCTGCTCTGAGACCCGAATAGAACGAAATCGATACTTAACTTTTGTTGGCAGAAAAACAATAATTTTATTATTTACTTTTAACTTTTCAACTTTAACCTTGAAAGTTTCTTAGATTAATTTATTATTAAAATTTGAACATTTATTAAAGGTTTTTAACTTTTGACAATTTGTTTAGATTTTATACATTTTATGAAATGCCAATATTTTAAAAAAATGTTTCCTTATATTAAAAGAAAGTTTGTGTTTGTGTCAATTATTATTTTTGGTAATGCATTTGGAACTTTATTTCTTTTTTTTGTTTTTAATCGATGTATAATAAATTTCAAGTTTATTTCTTAAATGTGGAACAAGAAATATTTCAATTAAATATTTTTTTTAAATATAAAAAATAAATTTTCATCTGTTTATCTGTTTTTAGTCATCTGTCGCATGCTACCTGACATTTATCAACTATTATATGTCATCTGTCGTACATCAAATTTTTAAAACATTTACCATCTGTCATTTGTCAATTTCAATTGTCAAATGCTATTTGTCATTTCATTTGGTATTCCTAGTTTGTTATTTGTCTTTGTCATTTGTTATTACTTATTTACTATTTGCCATCCTTTATCTGTCAAGGTAAACACTTTGTGTTGTCTTCTGTCATTTGCGCTTTAAGTTTATTATCATTATCCCAAATCTGTCATCTGTCATCTGGTATCTGACATTTGTCATTTTTCATTTTTCACTTGTAATTTGTCATTTGTCGTTTATCGTTTGATATTTGTCGTTTATCATTTGTCATGAATCATTTGTAATTTGTTATTGGTCATTTGTCATTTTTCATTTGTCATTTGCTGTTTGTCGTTTGTCATTTGTCATTCCTTGTTTGTTAGTTGTCTTTTGTTAGTTGTTATTAGTTATTTACCATTTGTCATCTCTTATCTGTAAAGATAAACCTTTCTGTGCCATTTGTCACTTGCACTTTAAATTTAGAGCTCAAACCTGTCATCTGTCATCTGGTATCTGATATTTGTTATTTGTCGTTTGTAATTGGTCATTTATTATTTGTGAGTTGACTTTTGTCATTTGTCATTTGTTTTTTGTTATTTGTCATGCCTCGTTTGTTTTTTGTTATTTGGCATTTGTTATTGTTATCTACCATTTATTATCTGTCACGATAAACACTTCGGCGCCATCTGTCATTTGCACTTCAAATTTATCATTTGACTTTTGTCATTTGTCTTTTATCATTTGTTATTTGTCATTTATCATTTGACATTTGTGATTGGTCATTTGTCATTTTTCATTTGTCATTCCTTATTTGTTAGTTGTCTTTTGTCAGTTCTTATTAGTTATTTACCATTTGTCATCTCTTATCTGTAAAGATAAACCCTTTTATGCTATTTGTCACTTGCACTTTAAATTTAGAGCTCAAACTAGTCATCTGTCATATGATATCTGGTATCATTTGTTATTTGTCATTTATAATTTTGTTATTTGTCATTTGTTCTTTGTTTTTTGTCTTGCCTCGTTTGTTCTTTGTCATTTGGCATTTGTTATTTGTTATCTACCATTTATCATCTGTAATCTGTCAAGATAAACACTTCGGCGCCATCTATCATTTGCACTTTAAATTAATCATTTGTCATTTGACTTTTGTCATTTGTCTTATGTCATTTGTCTTTTGACATTTGCCATTTGTCATGCCTCGTTTGTTACTTATCATTTGTCATTTGGCATTTGTTATTTGTTGTCTACCATTTGTCATCTATTATCTGCCAATATAAACACTTCGGCGCTACTTGTCATTTGTACTTTAAATTTATTACTATTATTAATAATAATTTAGAAATCTAATCTGTCACCTGTCATCTGCTATTTGTAATTTGTCATTTGTTATTTGACATTTGACACTTATCATTTGTTATTAATTATTTGCCATTTATCATCTGTTATCTGTCAAGATAAAAACTTTGTTCTCATCTGTCATTTGCACTTTAAATTTATTATCATTAATAATAATAATATCTGGCATCTGATATTTGACATCTGTCAGTTGTCATTTGTCATTTGTCGTTTGCAATTTGTCATTTTTTATTTGCCATTTGGCAATTATAATTTTTTGTTTGCTATTTATTATTTATTATTTGCATTTGCACTTTAAATTTATTTTCATTATTAATAATAATTTAGAAATCAAATCTCTAATCTGTAATCTGTCATCTGGTATCTGATATTTGTTATTTGTCGTTTTTCATTTGTCATTTGACATTTGTCATTTGAATTTTGTTTTATTATCATTTTTTATTTGTTATTTGTCATGCCTTGTTTGTTATTTGTCATTTGGCACTTGTCATTTGTTATTTACCATTTGCTATCTGTTTTCTGTCAAGATAAACACTTCGTCGCCATCTGACATTTGCACTTTAAATTTATTACCATTATTAACAATAATATAGAAATTATATCTGACGTCTGTCATCTGATATCTAATATTTGTTATCTATCGTTTGTTATTTGTCATTTATTAACATTGACATCTGACATTTGACAATTGTCATTTGTCATTTGTCATGCCTTGTTTGTTATTTGTAATTTGTCATTTGGCATATGTCATTTGACATTTGTCGTTTGTCATGTGATGTCATTTGTCATGCCTCGTTTGTTATTTGTCATTTGTCATTTGTCATGCCTTGTTTGTTATTTGTAATTTGTCATTTGGAATTTGTCATTTATTACTTATTATTTGCCATTTGTCATCTGTCTTCTGGCAAGATAAATACTTCGGCGCCATCTGTCATTTGCACTTAAAATTTATTACCATTATTAATAATAACATAGAAATTAAATCTGTCGTCTGTCATCTGAAATCTAATATTTGTTATTTATCGTGTGTTATTTCTCATTTATTATTTGTCATTTGACATTTGCCATTTGTATTTTGTTTTTTTTATCATTTGTCATTTGTTATGTGTCATGCCTCGTTTCTTATTTGTCATTTGGCACTTGTCATTTGTTAATCGCCATTTGCTATCTGTTTTCTGTCAAGATATGTCGCCATCTGATATTTGCACTTTGAATTTATTACCATTATTAACAATAATATAGAAATTATATCTGACGTCTGTCATCTGATATCTAATAACCGTTATTTATCGTGTGTTATTTGTCATTTGTTATGAGATGTCATTTGTCATGCCTCGTTTGTTATTTGTCATTTGACATTTGCCATTTGTCATGCCTTGTTTGTTATTTGTAATTTGTCATTTGGCATTTGTCATTTATTACTTATTATTTGCCATTTGTCATTTGTTTTCTGGCAACATAAATACTTTGGCGCCATCTGTCATTTGCAGATTAAATTTATTACCATTATTAATAATATAGAAATCAAATCTGTCATCTGTCATCTGATATCTAATATTTGTTATTTATCGTTTGTCATTTGTCATTTGTCATTTGACATTTGTCTTTTATTACTTGTTATTTGCTATTTGTCATCTGATTTCTGTCAAGAAAAATACTTTGGCGCCATCTATAATTTGAACTTTAAATTATTTGTCAGTTGTCATATGTTTTCTGTGAAGATAAACACTTAGGCGCCATTTGTCATTTACACATTTACAAATTTATTATTATTATTATTAATAATAATTTAGAAACTAATTTTTGTAGGTCAAATTTTATATTCGCTGTTATATTTTTATTTTCTAAAAGGTTGTTAAATTTACAATTAATTTAAATTGTATATCACAACATTTTCTGAAAACTTTCCTTCCATTTGTCATCTGCCATTTGCCACCTGTCATCTATTTTGCTATATATCATCTGTCATACTTTATTATCTTCTATTTTTATTCTCTTGTCAATTGTCATTTATAATTTGTCACGTATCATTTATCATTTGTCATTAGTCATTTGTCAATTGTCATTAGTGATTTGTCATTTGCCAGTTATTTTTAATTTCTCATTGCTTATTTGTCATTTGTTATTTGTTATTTTTTCATTTTTCATATGTCATTTGTCATTTTCATTTGTCGTTTCTAATTTGTTAAAATAAATGTATTAATTTCATCTGACATTTGCATTTAATTATTAATTGATTATTTTTTAACAATAACTTTGAAACGAATTATTTTTAATTCAAATTGTTCAAAAATATACAATAGCAAACAATGAAAATTTTGATAAGTTAGGTAAGCGAGCCTTAAAATTTGTAAAGCAGCAGACTAGAATTATTTTTTTAAATATAATACATCCTTATTGCTTTCGAATTTTAAGAATATCTACCAGCTGCCATGTGTAATGTCATTTGTCATTTAACATTTGTCGTTTGTCGTTTGTCATTTGTCATTTGTAATTTGTAATTTGTCATTTGTCACTTATTCATATTTGTCATTTTTTATTTATTACTAGTCATTTGTCACTTGTTATTTATCAATTGCTTTTTGTCACATGTCATTTCTTGTTTGTGATTTGTCACCTCTCATCGGTCATCTGAGAAGATGAATCCCTTAATTGCATTTAAAGTTAATTATCATTATAAATAATAATTTGTCATTTGTTACTTGCCATTTGTCAATTGTTATTTGTCACTTGTAATTTCTCTTTTTTTATTTGTCATTTGTAATCTGCCAAGATAAATATGTCAGAGTCATCTGTTAATTGAAACGTTGTACCTGTATTTTCGTGTTTTATAATGTTTTCTAACAAACAAAATAAATCTATTGTTTATAATACGCATATAATAAACTTAGTGTTTATTTTATTGAGAACATCATATACTGATATCTGCTGTCAGCTGCCATTTGTAATTTATTATTTCCCACCTGACGAGTTAAATGTGTCATTGGCATCTGCCATTTGCATTTAGGCCATAATAAACTTTACTGAAGTTCATTTAATTAAAAAATGAAATGCTTGAATGTTTAAGTTACTTTGTAGTACATCTTGAAAATAATGAAGAAGCAGACACGATGACTTTAAATGCTTGAATTAAATTATTTTTTTATATTTAATTAATTGCTCACTTAACCCGTGGTGAAATATATTTGAAAAATATATTCTGTGAAACAAACGAAGTGTTTTTAATTTCTAATCAAGATTATGTTTTTAGCTCAACAAATGGATTTTCATCGGTTCTTAGTCATTTGTCATATCTCATCTATCATTCGTCACATGTCATATCTGTGTTATTAATAATAAATTTAGTGTTCATTCAGCAGAAAACATTAGGAATCATTTTAAGATCAAAGAAGTGTCGTAATAAAGTAGAAAAGTGAAATTAATTATTTTACACTAACAAATTTTCTATTTTTACCCATTTTTATCTGCTGCCCGTTGTTTATTAACTGTAATATTTATATTTTCAATAATAATCTTAGGTTTCATTCAACTGAAAACGTTAAATAAATTTATTCACTAATTTTAGAAGGCCGCAAAGATTAAATTGGACACCACAGAAGTATCGTAATGAAGTGGAAAAGTGTCGAGAATGCCGGCGATAACCGACACGTTTTAACTTGAAACGCCGAATTGCGTTGGTCAGTAAATGAATGAAACGCTTCAGGTGTGGTGAGTTCCTTAATTAAATCCGGACCGAAAATCCCGAACGGGAAAAATTCACCTCGTTAAGCTCCACGAAATACTTAAAGGAACTGACGGTTTGCAGGCACGAAATCGAAAAGTTCGATTCACACCGAAATACTTTTAAATTAAAAAAGAAAATAATTAATTGAACTTTTATTACAATTATACATCAAGAAGTTAAATTAAGACAATAGTTGATGTCGTCTGTTCGTTAAATCAATTTCTATAAATGGTTGTATAAACACCGACAATTAGGAACTGTCAAGAGAAATTAATAAAAAATAATGTAAATTATTGTCTCCTTGTCAATAACAGATATCGATTGGTTTTGATCTATTCGGGTCTCTTTTATACAATAATTTTTAATCTGTAATAAAAATAGATACATTTTTATCTGAAAATATAACATCTCATTATTAAAAATATTACCTTTTTAGGTTGTTATCATCATGGTTATTAAAATTATATTTAAGTTGAAAATAACTGGGGCTATAGAATTAATAATTATAAAGGGTGTTCGTTTTCTTTTTATTAATTATGGAGCTTTAAAAAAAATTTAATTCTTAATTATTTCAGATGAATAATAGAACGTGTGTTTTAAAAAACAATTAGTGTAATTGAAAGAGAAACTAAACATTTTTTACTCGTTGCATGTACTTACTGTATTATTGTGTTAATTAATCAATCAACAATCAATTAATCATTTAGTGCGGGCGAGTGTTTACTGTTTTCTGTATGGTACCGGTGATATATTCCCTTCGGCTGTGGAAATGGGAACATTTTGGGGGTCGTGTGTGCCATTAGTCGCGACGAAGCCAGCCATCCTGGCGCTAGTATTCCTGTCGGCGACGCGGAAATAAGGTCAGGGCGATAACGCTGCTGGAGGACGGCCAATGTCAGCGTCGTCATGAGCCTGGAAGAGGAGTACGTGAAGGACGGCCTTGCCCTCTACGGGCACAACGTCAGCGAGGCGGCCCTGTGCAACGGCACCGACGTCTGGGTCATGAACACCAGCGTCTGGGAGTTCGTGAGGCTGTACAGGGGACCGCAGCGGCTGCCCCTGGAGATGACCATTCCGCTCACCGTCATCAACGTCATCATCTTCGTCACCGGTCTGCTGGGCAACGCCGCCGTTTGTCTCGTTATCTTCAGACACTCCAGCATGCACACCGCTACTAATTATTACTTGTTCAACTTGGCCATATCCGATCTGACTCTGCTTATTTTTGGTAAGTTAATATTTTAACACTTTTTAACTTTTCTGTGCTATAAATACCTTTGGAAAATTGAAACACTTCCATGAATATGCTTGAATCTGTTTACAAATAAGACTATAAAGCAAATCTATAGAAAAATAAACTAATCTTTTAGTTTATAAATTAAAATTCTTCTTCTGGAAAGATATGCATTAACATATTACAAAAATAGTCTGAATGGCTGATAAACAAAATCTATATATAGAAATAATGGTAGTTTTAGCGGATTTGACTATGAAAAACTACGAAATGTAGTTGTACATACCATTTATAAAAAAATAAAATTTAAAAAAATCATATATTATTTTTAATATTCTCTAAATTTAATTTGGCAACACTTATAAGATAATCTATACGACATAAAACTTCAATATAGCTTTAAACAAACTTCAAAAATACTATATTTTCTTCCCAATTCTTACAAAAGGAATTCCGTTTTGTAGTCATACAGTTAGTTTATTTTTAATGGTGAGGCTTGAAGAGAATTTTACTGTAAACCAAGAGATTGAATTAAAAATTATATATCCATCTTTAAAATCATATTTTTAAAAATATAAAGTTTACAATTTAGAAATTATTTCCCTAAATTTAAGTTGGCAATACTTATATGACAATCTATGCGACCCATTAAAATGAGGTTAGAATAGAACGACTTTCCAAAACGGTTGACTTCAAGCCCAATTCTCACAAAGAGTTTTGACTTATTAAAGAACATTTTTTGGTTCTGCCTTTCCATTTTCCGATTTACATTCAATTCTCGTGGATGTTTATTAAGTTTTAAGTGAAAGTGTAAACGTTAGGATATTATAAAAATGAACTTTTATATACTGCAATGAATATTCCAATTCGATATAATTTAATAGTCCAAATTTTATAAAGTGGCGAAGTTCCGTATAGAGAAAATTTCGATGATAATTTTTAACATGTCCATACTAATGATTAGAAATTCAAATTTTTAGATTATCAGAAATTTTCTCTAAATTTAAGTTGGCAACACCTCTGAGGTATTCAATACAACTTACTTAATGATGTCGTTTGTTATTTGTGACGTATCTACATTTGTAAAATGAATATGTTAGTGCCATAACTCAGGGCTATCTGCCATTTGCATTTTAAGTCAATTATTGTTACTGATAATTATTTTGGAACTGAATTTCTTTGTCAATTTTAATCAACATGTAAAAAACTTACTTTTATTCTTTAATTAAATTAATATCTTTATGAAATACATGTTTTTTAATCTGTTTTTTACTTATATATCATTTGCCATTTATAATTCTCTCATTTGTCATGTTATCTACCGTCAGTCATTTGTTTTGAGTCATCTGTTA
>OZ018390.1:72630512-72656560 GCA_963969525.1 Ontholestes murinus | reverse complement strand
CTGTATTTTATTGCATTTTTGGGATCCGTCTATAAAAATAAGTATGTGTTTTAATAAGGTTTTTATTACATAAACCTTAAGGTTTTTGAATTAATTTGAATTTTGTAAAAATGTAACCTAATTTTCATGTTTCAAATACTTAAAAAATAATTAAGTTATACATACCAAATTTACACTGAAGTGTAACAATAGATCATATTTTATTTTCCAAGTATAATAAACTTGACATCTTATGCCGGGTGTAAAAAAAATTGGAATTAAACAAATGAGAACTTTAAATGACTATAACTTCATTTATTTAAATGGAACGCTATATTTATTAATTTATCAGCAAATGCACGTTTTAGTTACCTATCTAATGGTATTTAAATCTTAAGTGTTAAGTCTTCTCGTTTTTACAGAAAACGCCAAAATATTGTTTATTGCACCGTTTTAGTACTTTTAAAGTAAAAATTTTAATGTATCTAGTTTTCCATCGTATTTAAAAACGTCAGATAATTAATTTAGTCTGTTACTTTAGTTTAAAAAGGATGTCTTTTGTTATATTTGTGTTATTTTGCGTTTTTGTGTTAGATCGTTAGTAATCGTTATTGTTTGAGCATGGTTGTTTTATGTCATAGTAAAAATTAAAAATTTACACAGATTTTCTTATACTGAGGTTTTTATAACTGACACTTCCAATTTCTTTAAACTGGTTTAATAGTCTCTCAAAAATGGCTGGCTTAGGGTGATTTCTTTCGAGAAACCTTTAAGTATAAACTCGACAAGCCAATAAACAATTTTGATGACATTCTCCAAGCATAAAAAAAGTAATGCCAATAACCCCTTCTTTTGAGTAAATCTTCATTTTTTACCAAAAAATACAACAGCGATGTTCAAACAATAACGATTATTAACGATCTAACACAAAAATGCAAAATAAGACAACTATAACAGAAGACAGGCTTTTTAAACTAAAATGACAGACTAAATTAATTATCTGACGTTTTTAAATACCATAGAAAACTAGATACATAAAAATTTTTACTTAAAAAGTACTAAAACGGTGCAATAAACAATATTTTGGCGTTTTCTGCAAAAACGAGAAGACTTAACACTTAAGATTTAAATATCATTCTAAAGGTAATTAAAACGTGCATTTGCTGACAAATTAAAAAATATGGCATTCCATTTAAATAATTGTAGTTATAGCCATTTAAAGTTCTCGTTTGTGTCATTCCAATTTTTTTACACCCGGCATAAGATGTCAAGTTTATTATACTTGGAAAATAAAATATGATCTATTGTTACATTTCAGTGTAAATTTGGTATGCATAACTTAATTATTTTTTAAGTATTTGAAACATGAAAATTAGGTTACATTTTCACAAAATTCAAATTATTTCAAAAACCGTAAGGTTTTATAGACCCCCATAGACCCCCATATATCCCCAAAGTGAAACTTTTTGAAAGTCACGTATTTTGGCCACAATATTCCGTGCCGTATAGCGTGAATAACCCTGTATATATATACAGGCAAGTGTTAAAGTTTTATGCAGTATAAATGCCTCCTTGCAGTCCTCCCCTTACCCAAGGTCTGCTAAAATCCTCAGTGCTCTTCTTTGTAATTTAAAAAGGCGAGTTTTACAAAATGTATGCCCCCATGCCAAAATGCTGTAGCTAAGATGAGAGTGGCACGTAGCAAAATATGCGGTCCTTAGCACAGCGGTATTGACCGAGCGTTGTAAGTTTCTGAGGAGATATATTTTTACTGTATTTTTTTTAGCAAGCCCATGTTCATTCTACCTCAAGGACGAGTCTACGTATACTCCTAAGAATTTCGCTGATTTACTTTGATTTCTTGATGTATTACGAAGGGTAAATGTAAATATAATCTTCTGGGTTTTTTTCAATATTAATAGCTAGACCATTACTTCTAAACCATTCCACTGCCCCCGACTATATCCTATTAATCCCTAAGATGGCATTATATAGATCGCTACTTGACGTCATGAAGGTTGTGTCGTCGGCATATAATATGGAATTACCACCATCCGCTACTTTAGGTAGGTCACTGACGTATATTAGGAATAACAATGGACAAAGAACTGACCCCTGCGGTACACCACTTATGATGGATAGATCATTTGAACTAGTGCCATTTATTGATACTCTTTGATATGACAGTAAATTCATTCTGTCATATCTTACTAATAGGACCCAAAGAGTATCAATAAATGGCACTCTATCCCACTCTATAATCAGTACATCATCAAAAATTATTTGAAATTTTTTTATGTATAAATCTCTAAAAATTGCAATTAATTTTTATTTGTCTACATTTTACAACTTTTAACTAAAACCCTCGCTTATGTTTTACTGATTGGAGGGTGGGACAGAGGCCACCCACCCACCCTACATATACATGATAACTTTAATTGCTAATCGTTGATGATTTTGCTGCTAAATATAATCAAACCCTGTATGTAATTTAAAAAAAAACAAAATCAAAATTTAATTCTAAATATAAAAAGCTTTCTATAGCTTATCTTATCTAATTTAGATTTAAAGTCCCACCCATCATGCATCAAATTTTTACTAATTTTCTCACTCAAAAATTTTACCTTTTTAATTTCTTTTTTATTCAAAGTTTTGTAATTAATTTTATTGAAAACCGCGAGACGATAAGGAATAAATGTTTATATGTATATGTAGGGTGGGTGGGTGGCCTCTATCCCACTCTAAAATCAGTAAAACATCATCAAAAATTATTTAAAAATGTTTATGTATAAATCTCTAAAAATTGCAATTATTTTGTATTTGTTTACCATTTTACAACTTTTAACTAAAACCCTCGCTTATGTTTTACTGATTGGAGGGTGGGAAAGAGGCCACCCACCCACCCTACATATACATGATAATTTTAATTGCTCATCGTTGATGATTTTGCTGCTAAAAACAATCATACCCTGTATGTAATTTAAAACAAAACAAAATCAAAATTTAATTGTAAATATAAAAAATCTTCTATAACTTATGTTATCTAATTTAGATTTAAAGTCTGCCCATGCATCAAATTTTCACTAATTTTCTCTCTCAAAAATTTTTCCTTTTTAATTTCTTTTTATTCAAAATTTTGTAATTAATTTTATTGGAAACCGCGAGACGATAAGGAATTAATGTTTATATGTATATGTAGGGTGGGCGGGTGGCCTATATTCCACCCTCCAATCAGTGAAACATCATCAAAATTTATTTGAAAATTTGTATGAACACATCTCTAAAAATTGCAATTATTTTGCATTTGTCTACATTTTACAACTTTTAACTAAAACCCTCGCTTATGTTTTACTGATTTGAGGGTGGGATAGAGGCCACCCACCCACCCTACATATACATATAAACATTAATTGCTAATAGTTGAAGATTTTGCTGCTGAAAATAATCAAACCCTTTATGTAATAAAAATATAAAACTAAATCAAAATTGAATTTTCTATCCCACCCTCCAATCAGTAAAGCATAAGCAAGGGTTCTAATTAAAAGCTGTAAAGCGTAAATAAACATAACATTGAAGATCTTAAGTCGAAAGCAATTGTTTTTACTTTTTAGCGAAGCTTATAGTATGATTTTTGTAATAATTGTATTCTTGGATTTATTAATTTAATTACTGCAAATTGAAGATATTTAGAGCAAGAAAATGAATATTAGTTAGTCCATAGTTATAATAATTCATTCTGAAAAATCTTAGCTCGTTAGCAATTGTTTTTATGTTTTTTAGTGGAGCAGATAATTTTATTGATTTAACTTTAAATATCTTCAAGGATTGATTGAATTTACTGCAAACAAAGAAAAATTAGAGTGTAAATTTTTCTTTAGTTTTCATCAATAGATGTATAATTTTTAATTTTGAAGGTTATTTAGTCGATAGCAATTGTTTTTTTACCATTTAATGAAGTATAGAATTTTATTAATTTCGCTATAAATTTACTCTCAGTTTAATTAATATTACTGCAAATTAAGACTAACTACTGTGATAATTTTTATATAGTTTTATCAACAGATGAATTATGTATGATTCTGAAAGATCTTAAGTCGAAAGCATTTGTTTTTAAGACATATAGTAAAGCTGATAATTTAATTGATTTGTCTACATTTGTTTTCTTGTTTGGATCGAAATTACCACTAAATTAAGGATATTTAGGGTGAAATTTGTTATATAGTTATTTCAGTAGATGTATTATGATTAATTATAGGAGCCCGTAAGTACAAGGCAATTGTTTTTTTAACTCGTTCACGATGGATGCTTCTACTTTGTTATACAAACATAATCACAAACTAAACACACTTTTTACTTTCTTTTGTGTAACAGATTTTACCGTTACGATATGAAAATGGTACGTTAATGTATTGAAACCATTGGTCACCAAAAAATAAGTAAAATCAAACAAGTAATATGTGTGTTATTAATTTGTGTTTTTTTGTTGATTTTTCAATAGTGCAGATAATTTATTGTGTGTATGGTTTCATTTAAATTACTGCAAATTAAGTGGAAGTGAAGTGAAACTTTTCTATAAACTATCATCATAATTAATTTTAAGGGTTCTTAATCTTGATAGCAATTGTTTTTATATTTTTAATAGACCTATAAAAACACTGTCTGCATATCTTTGCAAGACGAATAAAAGCTTTCCTTATTCAAAAAGCTTTCTACTCTTTCAACGAATATCTAGTAAACCATTTTAATGACATGCTTGAACAAGTCTTAGGTTTAAGTATATAAATAATGTGCCATTGTTTTTTAAATTGATTGTTATCGTCATTTAATTATCAGTAGAATGGCCACCGTTACAACATGATATTTAGCTTTGTTAATACGATCTCCTTTATCTGTAGTGAAATTTTAATAAATGAAAATAAATAAATTAATACTTTGTTTCAGTTTTATCCTTACTTGTTTGTTAAGTGTTTTTTTTTTTAGAATTATGTAATAATGTATGTATAATATGAGTATATAGATGAAATCATACGTTAAAGGAATAAGGGTATTAGATCCTTACAAATTTTGCTTTAGTGCATCTGCAGTAAATTTTTCAGGATAACGACGTGAATAAACCAGCGTCCGCTCTCTTTAAAGTGGAAAATAGATTTCGTAAGGGTAATAAATACGTCTTATTGTTTTACACTCGAGCAAATTTTATGTCGGGCAACACCTAAGGATCCCTGATTCCCCGGACCACATAAATATATACCTGGGGGCAGGATCCAGGACCTGCACAGGCCACTCGGTTAATGACGATCAAAAAATATTTATATATAAATAATTAACTCCCTCGACCCGTTCCGATTTAGGGCAATATTTCATCCCGTACGTGTCATCCTCGGATCCCGGCGAGTGCAAAATACGGAATTATCGCGTATTGCGGGGGCCCGTCGCGTGAATGAAGATATTAAATTACCCCCGGGTCCCGGGGTTTCGTCACGAATAATGCGGCCGCTCCGAAATTACCGTCGGCGCGATTCTATCTTTAAAAATTTGACATGTTCTGCGTTACGATATACACAAGATTCTGCCCCGATAATGACACCTCCCCGCTGCGCCACGCCAACATTTGTACCGCAAACATATTTCATGGCGGTTTGAATATATTAACAATTTTTTTTAAAAATATTTCACGCACGCTCCACTTCCTTGAAATTATAATTATGTTTTACCGCTCTGGAGATCGGTTATTCTTACATGTCTCAACTACTTTATTAGTCACACCAATTTATTCCAACGCGATAAGTTCACGTTAGGAAATAATCATTTTATTTTCAGGACGTATATTATACGATATTCAAACAAAGAAATTAAAACAAAAAATCTCAACTACCTATTATTAAGAAATATAAGTTTATTACTTTTTATTATATAATTTTCTTCTTAAATCATTTTTGGATTTGATACAATATTTTAAATAATTATAGGGAAGACATGAAACAAATCATTATATTGATATGTCTGTTTTTTCTCTATTAAGGTTTGCCTCGTATACGACTTAGTACGGGAAGTACTTGTTTCAGTACTTATTTGTTTTTAATTCATTTAAAAAGTATTTAGAAATTAAACTCTTTAGTTTGTTATTAATTAAATTATATTTGTAATGTTAAAGAAATAAATGAATGTACAAAGTAAATAATTTGCTCGGCTTTGTAACTTTAATGAAGTAATTAATTTTTAATTCGTTTTTTTATCAACAGAGAAATTATTTTTCCACGTCGAATGATGATTCAATTCAATAACGGCCTAAAAGGGCAATATTTACAGTTACTTTTGCGCCAAGGCTTTTAATCGTCCTCTTTAAAATTCCAAGGAGAAGTTCTCCCTTGCGCATTTCCTCTTTCCACCGCCTACTTCACGGATGTGGATATTTATCTTTGATGTTCTTTTGTCTTCGGCAGAAGTAGTAGAAGTGACGGATATGTCAATACGTTTAAAATTCAAAGACGGGTATAATTATGTATAAATAATAAAAATGCCTAAATAAATAAATGAAAGCTACTTTCGCAGCATAAGTACCTACTGTGAGGAAATTAATTTCTCCCTTTTTAGTGGAGAATTCACAGCCTGGTATTAGAAGTAAATGCTATGGATCCTTTTAAAGGCTTCTTTATTGTTACTGTATAACATAAACAATGTGATTAGGAATTCACTATTTAATACTATTAATTACCCAAGCATTTATATTCCAATAGAATTTTCTCATTGTGTTTAAATCTAATAATAGGTTTTGAAAAGGAGAGTTCATAAGATTGCTTTGACTATATTTTCTTATGGTTATCACTTTTTCAACATGTGATATACAAGTGAAGCAAGAAATACACTGATTGCACTAAATACTCTTTGAAATTTGTGCTGAAGTTACAAAACCTAACATTGCATTTAAAATGAACTTTCAACAATTAACAGCCAATACAATCAAAGGAATTAACTGAATGATATTTTCATTTTCATCTAATTTTCCTCCTTGAGTTTTATTGTATTTATGAGGTGGGTGGTGGTCCTCGAACCCAGAGGGAATCCAAGTTAGGGGTTTTGGAATATATAACATAACATAAAACATAAGATAAATAATATTCATTCCAGTGATGAAATCTATATGTTCGAAAACGCAAATTATATTGCTCTTAACAACTTTTTTTCATCTACAAATTGGTCAAATATATTATGCAATCAGGATATCAATTTAGCAGCTGAAAACTTTTATTTAACAGTAATAAGTGCAATCAGCATATACGTGCCTAAAACAGTTGTAAAAACCCATCAAGATAAGTACCCAATTTTTTTAAATCGTGAATTGATTAGGCTTGTGCAAGCCAAGAAAGCCACCCATTTAAGATATAAAATGACCAACTCTCTAGATGACTACAGAACATTCAATGACATACGTGATATATGTAAGAATTTATATCAGTCACTATATGATGAGCATATTAGAAAAGTTCAACAGAATTTGAAAGCGAATCCACGAAACTTTTGGCGGTATGCAAAACAAATAAGAAATGAAGATGGCATTCCCAATGGTATGTATTATGGTGAGAAGCATGCTAGTGAAGCAGATGGTGTTGCAAGTTTATTTGCCGACTTCTTCGCATCAACTTATGTTCAAGATGATTCATCAGGTACAAAATATACATCACAAGAACACGGGGAATCGATTAGTTATAGTGATTTCAAAATTTCGGTGGAAGAGGTTTTTGAATTAATACTACAACTCGACAAGAATGCATCGCCTGGACCAGACGGAATTCCATCTATATTTTATAAAAATTGCATATATTCATTATGTAATCCGATTCATGCGCTTTTTAGCTGCTCTCTTTCATTAGATGTATTTCCGGATGCATGGAAGACCAGCTATATTGTACCAATTTTTAAATCAGGAGACCGTAGCAACATTCAGCATTATAGGGGTGTTAGTTTACAATCTGTCCTTCCAAAAATGTTAGACAAACATATTGCAAATTCTATGTTTTGGGTTTGTAAAAACTTGTTATCTAATTCACAACATGGCTTTGTAAGGGGAAGATCGACAATAACAAATTTATTGTTATATTGCCAACACATATCAATTTTTAATGGCACATATCAAGTGCCTTGGAAGAAAGAAAACAGATGGATGCTGTTTACACGGACTTCTCTAAGGCATTTGATAGAGTTCATCATTCGGTACTGATTTGTAAATTGAAACAAGTTGGGTTTATAGGAAGAGCATTATCCTGGTTATCTTCTTTTTTGATAGGCAGATCACAATATGTCAAAATCTTAAACAAACAATCTGGAAAAATTGAAGTTTTATCGGGTGTGCCACAAGGCTCGCATAGTGGACCGATTCTTTTTAACCTTTTTGTCAATGATGTAGTGAACATTATTAAAAATTGTAAAATTTTATTGTATGCTGATGACCTAAAAAATTCAGAATTATTAACTCTTCAGATGATTGTATTGCTATTCAACAAGATATAAACAATTTAATAGCGTGGTGCGCCCAGAATAAATTATTTGTGAATCCGTTTAAATGTAGTGTCATTTCGTTCTGTCGCAATAAAAACAAAATTAATTTTAATTACTATCTAGATGAAGTCGAACTGAATCAAGTCAACAGTATCAAGGATCTTAGGGTGACTTTTGATACGCATTTCACATTTAGGGATCATATGGTTACTATAACATCTAACGCAACTAAAATATGGGGATTTGTGTGGCACTTAGCCAAAGACTGGAATGTTGACTGCTTAAAAACATTATTTTGTAGTCTAGTTAGATCTAATTTGGAGTATGCATCAACAGTCTGGTCTCCATATTTTCAATGTGATACTCAAATGATTGAATCAGTACAAAATAAGTTTCTACGATCAGTTGAGTATAAATTAGGTCAATATCATATACGTGGCCAATATAATTGTATAAGATCTGAACTTTGCTTAATGACATTATTTGATAGGAGGTGTGTTGCTGATGTATGCTGTCTACATAAGTTTATTAATGGCCAATTAGATTGCAGTGAATTGTTGGAACAAGTATCATTTGCAATACCTGTTAACGACAGAAGAACAAGAAACACTAATGTATTCAAGTTAAAAACACATACTACGAATTTTTACAAAATAACCCAATTAGTAGAATGACAGGTAAAGCAAATGATATGTGTAAGCTCATGTGGTTCGAATTATTTGACTCGTCTTTTGCCAAATTTAAAAGGGATTTAACAAATAAATTGTAGAAGTTACTCTTTTATTTGCTTCTCAAACAGGGGTATTAAGAGTTATTATTTTTGTTTTATTATTACAAATAGTAATTAAGTAATTAATTGAATTATATTTAGGTTTGTATGTATTTTTGTATTTATATATGTATGTATATGTATTTATATATGTATTTACTTATTTTTTATGTATCTTGTATAGAAATGGTTTTTCCGTAAATAAAGGTTATTATTATTATTATTATATTGAGATTGAATGGTTAGAGTTTTGAAATAATTTGGCTGGATTGATTAAGGAGAAAGGCAGGTATGTATTGCAAAAAGTATGTTTGAGGGTAATAGATGCAAGATGATTCCAGATAACTAAATAATTAGGTTAGAGCTCAATACGGGTCAGGAGATAAAAGATGAATAAATTGTATAAGAAATATGTATTACAACTATCAACATGCGATCACCTTTACCTGTCAAAACACAACTTATCTATGCCGGAACTACTGTACTACTCAATTAGGGTACGCCCAACGTCGTTCTGAGACGCGTACTGAATGTTCTTCAACTCAAATCCCATTGGCATCATGATGTCAGCAAACTTTATCCACATCTGGAAGCTGTTATATTGTCCATAAAACATTTTTTTTGAATTGACAAATCCATCGTGGCACTAAGATCCCGAGTGTCCTGGAGTACATCAAAGCGCGCGGTGTAAACTTCTACAGGAAGTTAAACACTCTAGCAAGCTCTTCCTAGGTAATGTATAATACGCTGCTTCCAAGTCTAAGAACACTGCATAATACAAACATCCTCTTTCTCTCATCACTCTCTTATCCTTGCCAGAGTAAAGATCTGGTATTCTATTCTCCTTCCTCTTTTAACCCCTCGCTGAGTTTCTGGTGATAAACCACTGTTCTAAATGTCCTCTAACTATTGTTTTTACTATGGTCTTGGGAATCTTAAACCTGACCCTCATTACCATTATTCTTGTGTAGTTGTCCACATCAGCAATATCTCCTCCTTTATGTACGGAACCCATAAACTTTTTTTTGTTTGTTGCTAGAGTGCCTGAGGAAGAAAGGAATGAGTGATGGAATGGTGGATTGGATATGAAGTGAAGAAACGTGGGCTGTTGCAAAAGTTTGATACAGGGTTGAAATTTTGTACCTTTGCTATTTTTGCTACATTGGTAAGTTAGAAGAATTGCTTAAATTGCTTAGGAGAGGGCCAGAAAATTTGTAGTGATCAGAAGAAGCAAAGTTTGCATGCATATACAGATGTCTAATCTCTAATAAAGAGACTGTAAAAATATATTTATAAGAGAGCATGCTTAATCACACGAGAGAGGGAAATTAAAACACCAGCATAAAAAAATGGAGATTTTGTGTGCGGTACACAAAATAGAAGATATTGCTGATGTTTAGGAATAAGGAAAAGGGGGGAAATGTAAAAAAATTAAATTGAAACGGTGTAGTAATTGAAAGGGTTAAAACATTAAAATATTGAGAAAATAATTTCAAATGCATATTTGGGTAAGTGGTTTGTGTAAAATGGGTATAAGATAAGGTGGCAAGTGTAAAGAAGTTTGCTGAAGTACTTGCATAACTTATATAACTTGGTATAGAGGGAAAGGTCACCTTGACGAGAGATATTGGTCAAGACAAGAAGGAATTGCTAGATGGGAGAAAGTTATGGTAAATGTGTATTATGAGTGGGTGGAAAGAATACTTGGAAGGAATGGATAAGAAGAAAGAAAAAGTTGACTAACTGGTCGAGGGAGATGTTGGGAGGGAAACAAAAGGAAAGAAGAAAATGATGATTTTAAGAGCTACAAAACTGGAGATATTGAAAAAACAATATAAAATATTTCTTATAAGAATGTAAAATGCTTTTGTTAACCATGAAGATTTGTAATTTAAATATGTAAGCTTATTAATGCTTTATGTGTTATGTAAGGTTTACAAAATTTCGTTTCTCTCTTCCAATAAGATCGAGACGTAAACACCTTATGTCATTAGCATTAACGTGATTAATAGTTATGGCTTCGTAAAACGGGGACGCTTAATTAAAGTAGTATTGTACGGATGGATTAATTTAATATCTGCAGTGCAGGCCGAACGAATTTCGCCGAAAGTCCTTTGATGTTAACGCTTGGTTTTGTAGTTAATTACAATTATTAAAATTGAAACCTTCAGCGTCAGGTGTGCGCGGCTGTTTGACGATGACAGAATCGGAGTTTGTTGCTAATGGAATTAATGTTTAAATAACGGGACAGAAGCTGTACAAACGCAGGATTTTGTAACGCACATGTGAAAATTACGGTAAACAAGTGGCTGTGTGAGGATTAAAATATTTAGAATTACGCTACAAACAATTAGCACAAAGGAGTATTTATAAATCAAAGGGTTCTATTTAATAATTTATTAATTAATATATTATTATATATTCAATAATAATTATATAATCTATTATTACTTACTGAAAGAAATTATTGTTTCTTTTCTTTATAAAATTGACGTGTATGTTTTTATTTAATACAATAAAGATAATATTTGTACTTCTGATTTTTTTAGATACAAACAAAATAAAATAATGAAATTGTATTTCTTGAATGACTTTATCACTTATCTCTTGGTGAACTATCACTGATAAAGGTTTAGATTAAAGCGAAACTAGTCGCTTAAATAGAGAAAAATGGTCAAATAAACCAAGTGTAATTTAATTTAAACCGTCATGAGTAATATGAAATTGTTTATAATATTAAATACAGCCTGTAAGTATTATTTATTAAAACGCTAGACTGCAATGTACAGTGTATTCGCATAGATAACGGACGTTGGCAATTTTAGGCATAGCTAAAAGAGTTTTAATACAGTGAAACCCGTGTCTATAGATTTTCACTACATCATTCATTTTGTATGTGACCTGGTTAAAAACATGATAAAATTCCATTGCGTTGATTTGTGATATTTATAATAGTTATGAATATATATGTGATTATTTTTTAATAATAAATTAATAAAAATATTTTTATATAACAAAATATTTCATCGAAACATATTTCCGGATTTAATTACTGAAATAAACGCCGAAACGATCGATTAACCCTTTTAATTTAATTACAAAAGGGGTAAAACGGGGCAGCACTGACACGGCTTCACGTGTGCCGTTAATATAAAAACACCGGAAGGAAATAAAACTAATCAAAAAAATGTAACGTTTGGCTCGCTTTTTTTATTACTATTATTATTATTATTATTAGCATTTACGAACACGTGCATACACGGGAGACAGACGTAATTTATTACTGATTATTATTTTAATTAAATGCACCATTAATTAAATTTCATAAATACGTACGTAGGTCGCATCGATCTGCGCTGATGCTGAATGTGCGATTTATTTTATTTTCCGCCTGGCGTAGGTTTATATGGTCTAGGTGATCTTTCAGAGTTAATTCCGCTCAGTAGTTAGTTAGGGTTAGTCAATTCCCTTGCCGATATGAATTTGCATTGCTTTGATAGTAATAAACTTGTCGCTGAACTAATCGAAGCTGGAGGGTTAATACTTTATGGCTTATCTTATGCAATTAATATATAGTTTTATAAAGTATACAGGGTGTAAAATTGTTAAAAGTTATTCCTTGAACTACTCTAAAAATGTTATGTCCTTTTATCCGATTTGTTTCGAAGATATAGAGAGAACGAAAATTTTGACAATAACAATCATCCAATCTTCTCCTCGTTGACTGCAGTAATCTTTTAAAAACACCAAAGTTTTTACTTTCCCTATATAGTATATATATATAGGGGAAGTATTGTTTTCGTGCGTGAAAATGTCTGTGGGCGCGGTATCTCAAAAACGAATGATCCGATTGAGATGAAACTTTAAACTTAAGATTTTATCGTTAAAATCTGGAACTGAAAAGCTTTTGGTAAACATTCATAAACCGGAAGTGGATGTTTACTTAAAGTGATTTTTGTTTTATTCTCGATATTTTTCTAAATTTGAAAAATATTACAAAACTATTAAACAAAAATTAAAGACAATGAGAAATTAAAAAAGTTTTATTAACCTACGCTTTTCATATACTTGCGAGAAAAAAAAATAATAATTGATAATTTTGATATTTTTGACCTATTGCTAATAAACTATAGGAGTTACACGAAATTTATATAACAAGTAATTGAAAAAAATCCAAAATTGTTAAAGAATAGCCTTTTGCGTTAACCCAATAGTTTTCGAAAAAAATTTAAAGCAATTACTATGATGGCCACCATAACCAATTTGTTTTTCTCTACATTTTGCAACTTTTAATTAAAACCCTCGCTTATATTTTACTGATTAAAGGGTGGCATAGAGGCCTCCCACCCACCCCACATATAAATACTAATCGATGATGATTTTGCTGCTTTCAAAACAATCAAACCTTGTGGATAAAATAAAAAATAAAGCTTAATCCAAATTTAAATTTAGATACAGTTTAAATATAAATGACCTTCCATAGCTAATCTCATCAAAGCTTGATTTAGAGCTTTTCCACGTATCATGTATATAATTTTTATTAATTTACCCACTCAAAAATAAATAGAAAATATTCCACCATTGTTTTATGTCAGCGGTAGTTTACATGATCTTTCTAGAAATATTGTTAAGGGTGTTAGAATTTTGAAGCAGTTTTGTTTAGATTCCTAAATTCTTATGCAATTTCTCACACCAAATTGCAAGAATTTTCTTTAAAAACATTGTTTACTTAAAAGTTGTGTCGGGTTTTTAACAGTTTTTTTAACCTCTTCTCTTTAAAATTTTCCAGCAATTTTTTTTCTTACCCTAATTGAAGAATTTTCTTCTAAAAAGAATTATATTTTTTATTTTTAAGAAACTTACATTATTTCTTGTTTTGTCTTATTCAAATTTGCTTGATTTTTTAGAGTATTTCTAGAAACATTCAAGTAATTTTACGTTTTCATTTTTAGAAACGTTGTCGAGACTTTCAGAAATGTTAAGTAGTTCTTTTTTAGAATTTAACTTGATGAAAAAATGTTACCAATTCGTGAAGAGAACATTTTTTTAATAAATTTTGAAATAATTTTAATAATAGTTTCTTAGAAATTATCGGGGGTTCAAGCATTTTTAACAGTTTTTCTTTCGAGTCTTTAATTGTAGAATTTTTTTTAAGAGTTCAGGAATTCACTGTATTTTTTTTTAATATTTAGAAATTTTCATCATTTCTAATATTATCTTATTCAAACTTGCTTGAGTTTTTAGGAAGCTTCTAGAAAGTTACAAATAATGTTGGGTCTCCATTTTTACAAACTTTGTCGAGACTTTTCGAAATATTAAGCCCTTTTTTAGATTATAATTTGATGAAAATTTTTTACGAATCCCTAAAATTTTAACCTGCAGGCCCTTAAAATAAAGCAAAAAATTCTGGAAATTGGTTAAATTTTAAACGGGTTCCAGAATTTATATTTAAATGCCTTGAAGTTTTGTCAAAGGTTTTAGAATTTTCTGCACTTTTTTCCATCTTTATTCACAAAATTTTTTCACATTTTTTCCAAATATTTCTTCGAGACATTTAAAATTTACAGTATTTCTTATCTCATCGTAATGTTTCAAGAGTTAATTATTTTTTTAAATCGATAAATGAATAAAAAATAAATTTTCAAGTAATTTTAAAACGAATTTTTATTTTTTATTTTTCGAGTCGAAATTTTGGCTCCAAATTGTAATCATTTATCAAGAGTTTTTTTTCTTTACTTGCTTTATCTTATCGAAATTCTGTAGGATTTTTACAAGGATTGTTGGGATTTCAATAATTTGAAATTTCCAAATTTATAGCAATTTGGTCGTGGGTTCTCGTTTTAAGAAAAAATGCTAGATCTTACAAAAAATCTTATCAGGCTCTAGAAATTTAGTGTCATTTAAAGTCCAGATTCCCAGAAAATTTTTCAAAATTTACAATTTTTATTCCAGGTTTTTTACTCCAAATTGTAAGAATTCTCTCTGAGGATTCAAGAATTTATTACTTAAACATTTTCATGTTTCCTTCAAGAGTTCTAGAAATATTCACTAATTTTATGTCCAAGATATCAAGAAATATTTTGTAGGATGTAAAATTATGAAGTAGTTGTTTTTTATAAATTTCTGGAATTTTTCAGTAAGTTTTCTTATAGAAATTTTCATTAGGTTTTGAATGGTTTACAATTTTGAATAAAATAGGTCCAGATTATTTGAAGTTGTTGAGGTTTAAAAAAAAAGAGTTTAGTGTTTTTTTCCTGAAATATATCTTTTCGGGCTCATAGATTTTCCAGGGTTTCTTGCTTTTTTTGCTTTTTACTTATCGGATTTTCAAATGTTCTAAAATTTTCTAGTTTTAATCTACATTTCTAGGAATTTTGTCGAAAATTTTAGAATATACAAACTTTTTTTTTCTAGATATCTAAAACTTTGATAGTAAAATTTTTAACAATTTTTATTTTAGACTTTTACATTTTTCTAGGAATTTGTTCATCTTATCGTATGTAAAATTTAACAGCTTTTTTTTTCAAGTGTTATAGAATTTTAATTCTAGATTCTTTAAAATTTTTATCAATTTTTCCTGTAATTAAAAAAATTTATTCGAATTTTTTTTACAAATTTTCCTTACAAAATTTTAGAAAAATTTAGAACTAAAACCCTTGTTTATGTTTTACTGGTTGGATAATGAGATAGGGGTCACCCACCCACCCTACATTCACATGATAACTTTAATTGCTATTCGTTGATGATTTTGATGCTAAAAACAATAAATCCCTTTATTGATAAAACATAAAACAAAATCAAAATATAAGTTTAAATATAAATGATTTAATCTATTATTTATTTAGATTTAAAGTCTGCCCGCCCACCCATCATGTATCAAATTTTTACTAATTTACTCATCAAAAATTTTGCCGTTTTAATGTTTTTTATTCAAACAGTTTTGTAATGAGTTTTAGTAGAAACCATGAGACGATAAAGAATTAAAGTTTATATGTATATGTGGGGAGGGTGGGGAAGCCTCTATCCCACCCTTCAATCAGTAAAACATCATCAAAAATTACTTGAAAAATTTGTTTTAATAAATCTATTAATATTTAATTTGGTTGATTTAGTTACCTGCAGATAATAACTTTGATTAAAACACTTAGAACCTTTCTTCAATATTTTATTTTGATTCGGATGCACATTTCGGACACAAAGTATCCATTATTAATGGTTTTATTGCTAATAAACTTTAGGATTTATATGAAATTTATATAACAGGATTGTAAAGAATCTAAAATTGAGCAAATTGTTAAAAATAGCTATTTTGCGTAAACCTCACAGTTTTTGAGAAAAATATAGGGAAAGTAATATAATGGCCACATCACCATTTTCTTGTATTACACTCAGCAATTTTCAAACTTTGCAAGTCTTTCATATTTTCACTAGAAAAGTGTATTAATAGTTCTTTTCTATTACCATAATTTGTATTGTTGATAAAACTTTCCTAACTCCTTCCAATGCAACTAATAGTATAACTTACCTAACAATATCTATAAAGAAGTAATTCTCTACGAACTGGTTAAAGCTAATAATGAGTATGACTTTTGGAAACAATTTTGCTCATCATAGAAGGCAGATTGAAGAAGTTCCATTCTTAAGTACGGAATTTCATGTCTTTGATTTTGTATTGATAATGTAACATCTTGCTAATTGTGTTAAGAACACTGGTTGAGAGGATTTGTCTGTAACGTAATTAAATATTTTCTTGCGACCGAAAAATCTGCTTTGATTTCGTCTTTATAAGTTATAAAGGCTGACTGAAATCATTGCGGGGTTTTCTTTAGTTAAAAATTTCTTTAGTTAAAAAAGTTATATGCGAAATTCTCTCTGGCAAAAGAAAACACAACACGATTTCCAACGATATTCCACAAATCAGAGAGATACTATTGACTCCTAATAAGCTGCTTCGACTCATCCATATAGAACTGAGTTGAATTTTTATCTGAAGAATTTTAAACTGTTACCAAAGAACACTCATCTTATACACTTCTACATACAATACGATATCTAGCGACCAAAAGTTTTGTGCAGATGTTGTATAGGGCTTGGCTTTATAAAATGTCAAATTATTATTTACATTTTCACTTTTCCTATTACTTTAATACTTTCCCTATAATTCCATAATTGCAGAGAATTCAAAACTGAACGAATTATCAAGAATAACTTTTTTGCGTAAACCTCATGGTTTTTGAGTAAAATATAGGGAAAGTATTATGATGGCCACATCACCATTTTTGATGATATTTTACTAATTAGAGGGTAGGATAGAGGCCACCCACCCACCCTACATATGCATGCAAACTTTACTTCCTTATCGTCTAGAGGTTTCCAATAAAATTTATTAAATAAAAAGTAGTATAAAAAACTGAAGAAAGAAAACAGAATCACTTTGTTTTCTTCCTTCAGTATATTCAAGATGTACCACAAAGTAAACGCCTCCACAATTAAACATTTAGTATAAAAAAGTTAAACGTTTTTCTGTTTTCAAAAAAAAATTTGAATAAAAAAAACATTAAAAAGATAAAATTTTTGAGTGAGTAAATTAGTAAAAATTAGATGCATGATGGGTGGCCAGACTTTAAATCTAAATTAAATTAGATTAGCTATAGAAAGTCATTTATTTTTAAACATACATTTTGATTTTATGTTACTTTTCATTACATACACTGTTTTAATGTTTTTAGCAGCAAAATCATCAACGATTAGTATATAAAGTTATCATGTATATGTAGGGTGGGTGGGTGGCCTCTATCCCACCCTCCATCCAGTAAGACATAAGGGAGGGTTTTAATCAAAAATTATAAAAGGTAAATAAACACAAAATAATTGCAATTTTTAGAGATTTATTCATATAAAGTTTTCAAATAATTTTTGATTATGTTTTACTAATTGGAAGGTGGGATAGAGGCCACCCACCCACCCTACATATACATATAAACTTTAATTCCTTACCGTCTCCCGGTTTCCAATAACATTCATTACAAAACTTTTTGAATAAAATGAAATTAAAAAGGTACAATTTTTAAGTTAGTAAATTAATAAAATTTTTATGCATGATGGGTGGGAAGTCTAAATATAAATTAGATAAGGTTAGTAATAAAAAGTAATTTATATTTAAACTTAAATTTGATTTTGTTTTGCTTTTTATTACATAAAAATAGTTTGATTGTTTTTGGCAGCAAATTCATCAACGATTAGCAATTAATGTATAGCAGCAAAATCATCAACGATAGCAATTAAAGTTATCATGTATATGTAGGGTGGGTGGGTGGCCTGTATCCTACCCTCCAATCAGTTAAATATAAGCGAGGGTTTTAGTTAAAAGTTGTAAAATTTAAATTAACACAAAATAATTGCAATTTTAGAGATTTATTCATACAAATTTTTCAAATAATTTTTGATGATGTTTTACTGATTAAAGGGTGGCATAGAGGCCACCCACCCACCCTACATATACATAATAACTTTAATTGCTAATTGTTGATGATTTTGCTGCTTACAAAACAATAAAACTTTGCGTGTAATAAAAAATAAATTAAAGATATCTAAGTGATTTTAATAAGAAAATTAACAACACATTTCAGTGTAAAAAACTGGTAATATTTATATTTTAGTTTCTTAAATATTTTCAAAGCCATTTCAGGAACATATCCTCAAAATTCCATCAAAATTCATGGGGTGATTTTAAAAATATTCAGAATCACTTAATTTTTGAAAAACAACAAATTTCAGTGGAAATTTTAAAAGAACTAAGGACCATTTATGTTTTGCTGCTTCAATATTTCAAAGCCACATTCTTCAGAAATATATCCTGCAAATTGCATCTAAATTCATTGAATGGTTTTGAAAAAAAAATTAAATAACTTTCAGAGTAATTTTTATATAAAATACAATAAATTTTAATAGAAATTCTTGAAAAACTAGTGATCAATAATTGTTTCTTGTTTGTATACCTTTAATTCACATATTTTACGAATATATCTTGCCAATTCCATCCCAATTGATTTTAATATTTTCAAAAATTTTATAAGAAAACAACCTAATTTCTATAAAAAAACAAAAAAAAATTGAAAACACATTTTTGAAACAATTGATCATTAATTAATGGATTATTTAATATTTCAAAACCACAAATCTCAGGACTATATCCAGCAAGTGCCATTAAAATTCTGTGGGTGCTTTTAAAAAACATTTAAAAAAAATGCTTCAAAGTGATATTTATATAAAAAAAAAACAACAAATTGTGGTAGAAATTCTTGAAAAGAATAGAGGCCACCCACCCACCCTACATATACATAATAACTTTAACTGCCAATCGTTGAAGATTTTGCTGATTAGAAAACAATAAAACTTTGCGTGTAATAAAAAATAAAATAAAGATATCTAAATGATTTTTATAAGAAAATTCACAAATAATTTCAGTATAAAAAAACTGGTAATATTTATGTTTAGTTTCTTAAATATTTTCAAAGCCATTTCATGAAAATATCCTGAAAATTCCATCAAAATTCCTGTGGTGATTTAAAAAATATTGAGAATCACTTTATTTAAAAAAAAAACAAAAAATTTTAGTGAAAATTTTAATTTCTTTAGAAATATAACCAGCAAATTACATCTAAATTCATATAGTTTTATAAAAATTCAAAGAACCTACAGAGTAATTTTTTATATAAAATACAATAAATTTTAATAGAAATTGAAAAACTAGTGACCATTATATTCACTATTTTGAGATATGTAAAGTAATAATCACTTAAAACACAATTTGATTTCCTTTCTTCACTAATTTATTTTTAGTTTAGTTTAGTTAAATGTACATTTCGAGCACGATGTGCTCATTTTCAATAACTGAATTTAGTTATTGAAAATGAGCACATGGTGCTCGAAATGTACATTTAACGTTTAAAAATAAATTAGTGAAGAAAGGAAATCAAATCGTGTTTTATTAGTGACCATTAATTGTTTTTTTTTGTATACCTTTAAGTCACATATTTTAAAAATATATGCTACCAATTCCATCCCAATTCATTTTAATATTTCCAACGCGATTTCTATAAAAAACAAAAAAATTGAAAACACATTTTTGAAAAAAACAATTGATCATTAATTTTTGGATCCTTTAATATTTCAAAACCACAAATCTCAGGACTATATCCAGCAAGTGCCATTAAAATTCTGTGAGTGCTTTTAAAAAACATTCAAAAAAATACTTCAAAGTGATATTTATATAAAAAAAACAACAAATTGTGGTAGAAATTCTTGAAAAACTACTAATCATTAATTTTTAGTATCTTTAATATTTCCAAGCCACAGTTTCCACGAATATATCCTGCAACTTTCATCAAAATTAATAAAGTGAATTTCAAAAAATTCAAAGAAAAACACTTCAAAATGATAAAAAATAACAAACAATTTTTGTGAGGATTCTATAAAAAAAAACTAGTGAACATTTTTGGTTTCTTCAATACTTCAAAGCCACGTATTTCAGAAATATATCCTGCTAACTCCATCCAAACCCATCTGGTGGTTTACAAAATATTCTAGTAACAACTCTGTGTACAACTAAAAATTATCAGCACCAATAAATATTAGTAATATTAAATAAATGTATTAATCTTATTTTATTTTAATTTCACGAATTAAATTTTATACTTTTTTTCACTAGTTTTAATGTCACAACATGTATTATATTGTATGAAAGGGGTTTCCTGTATATAATTAATAATAATAATAATTATTATTATTATTATCCAAGGTGATTTTTTATTAAAAAAAACAATAAACTTTAGAGATTCTTGAAAAACTAGTGATCCGTAGTTTTTGATTTCTTCAAAATTTTAAAACCATACATTTTGGAAATATGTCTTGCAAATTCCATCAACTTTAAGCAAGTTGATTTCAAATAATTCAAAGTGATTTAAACAATTAAATTTTAGTGCAAATTCTTGAAGAAGTAGTGATCACTAATTTTTGGTTTCTACAATATTTTAACGCCACATATTTCAAGAATATATTCTACAAATACCATCAAAATTCATAAGCTGGTTTTCAAAAAATTCAAAGGTGATTTTTATATATAAAAAAATAAATTTGAGTGGAAATTTTTGAAAAACTAATGATTATTAATCTTTACTTTCGTCGATATTTCAAAGACACATATTTCAAGAATATATCCTGCAAATTCCATCAAAATGCACAGACTAATTTTCAAGAAATTGAAAAGGAAAACACTTCAAAATATTGAATTTATTTTTCTCAATTTTTTATAATGTACGTAGGGTGAATTCTGTTAATAAAGTTATTATTATTATTATTAAACCAATTAGTAGGAATTCTAAAAAAAAAAAAAAACTAGTGAACACTTCAATAAATTTTGGAGGAAATTTTTGAAAAACAATCAAATCACTAATTTTTGGTTTCTTTACCATTTCAAAGCCACGCATTTTAGGAATACATCTCACCAATTTTATCAAAATTCATTGGGTGGTTTTTGAATAGTTTAAAGGAAAACACTTTAAAATGATTTTTAGATAAAAATACAACATTGTAAGGATATTCTAAAAAAAACACTATTTTGGTTTATTCAATGTTTCATATCTACACATTTCTTAGATATATTCTACAAAATGTATTGAAATTTATCGAGTGGATTTCAAAATATTTGAAGAAAAAAATTAAAAAAAAATATTAAAAAAACAAAGATTTTAGTAGAAATTCTTAAAAAAATTAATGTTAAAGTTTTGCTTTATTTAGTATTTCAAAGCCACGCATTTCAGGAATATATCCTGCTAATTCCATATAATTTAATCGAGTGGTTTTAAAAAATTCAAAGATAAATCCTACAGATTAATTTTTATATAAAAAAACAATAAATTTTAGAAAAAAATTCTTAAAAAACTAGTGATCATTAGTTGTTGATTTTTTTTATGTTACAAAGCTACAAATTTCAGAAATATATCCTGTAAATTTCATCAAAATTCATCTTAAGGTTTTCAAAAATTTGAAAGAAAAATACATCAAAGTGATTTCTATAAAAGAAAACAAAAAAATAAATCACCTTGGTACATTTTTGTAAAATTTTACTAACTTGATTAGAATATAAACTTTCAAGAACTAACAGCCTTAACTATTCAGTTAAAAAAATAATAGAAATCTTTGAAAAAATATTTCAAAGCCACACATTTCAGGAATATATCTTACAAATTTCAACAAAATTCTTATAAAAATATCAAAGGTAAATACTTCAAAGTGATTTTAATTTAAATGGTGATGTGACCATCTTAGTACATTTCCTACATTTTTCTCGAAAACCATGAATGTTATATGAAACTTATATAACAAGTAATAATAAAAAATCCAAAATTGAGCAAATTGTTAAGAATAGCCTTTTTGCATAAAGCTCATAGTTTTCGAGAAAAATGTAGAGAAGGTACTATGATGGCCACATCACCATTTTCTTAGGTGTCTTGACATTTTACAACTTTTAACTAAAACCCTCGCTTATGTTTTACGGATTGGAAGTTGGGATAGAGGCCGCCCACCCACCCTACATATACATGATAACTTCAATTGCTAATCGTTGATGATTTTCCTGCTAAACACAATCGAACCTTTCATGTAATAAAAAATAAAACAAAATCAAAATTGAAGTTTAAATTTAATTTACTTTCTATAGCTAATATTATCTAATTTAAAGGTTTAAAGTCTGTTCACCCATCATGCATCAAATTTTTACTAATTTACTCACATAAACATTTTACTTTCTTTATTTCTTTTTTATTCAAAAAGTTTTGTAATTAATTTCATTGGATACAGCGAGGCGATAAGGAATTAAAGTTTATATGTATATGTAGGGTGGGTGGGTGCCTTCCATCCTACCTCCCAATCAGTAAAACATCATCAAAAATTATATGAAAAATTTGTTTGAATAAATCTATTAAATTTTGCAATAATGTTATATTTATTTACATTTTGCAACTTTTAATTAAAATCCTTGCATATGTTTTACTGATTGGGGGGTGGGTGGCCTCTATCCCACCCTTTAATACCTGCATCATACTCCAGGAATTTAATGAAAAAATAATTTGTTATATTCAGATTTATACAATTTGATTTTTTACTTTAGCACAAAATATCTTACCATAAACTTTTGTTTTGTGATAGACTAATTGGAGGTTAAGATAGTGGTCACCCACCCACTTTACATATATACTTAAATATTTATCTAAAGCACTCCTTTTAAATTAATTAACATCAAAACTAACTTTTCTAAAATCATATCTGAAAACTGAAGTAGTAAGAGTGGTTTATATAATAAAATATATGTAGGGTGGGTGGGTGGCCTCTATCCCACCCTCAAATCTCTACATCATACTCCAGGAATTTAATGAAAATATGATTTGTTATATTCAGGTTTACACATTTTGAATCTTTTCTTCTGCACAAAATATTTATGAAAAATTCACTATGTTTTAACCACAAATTATTTGTGGTTTTCAATTCAGTGTAAGTATGGATTACCACGTAGTAACGGTCGCAACCATTCTCTTTATAAATTTTTACTTTGTCATATAATTATTGGAGGTTGGGATAGTGGACACCCACCCACCCTACATATACATTTAAATATTTGGCCAAAGCACAGCTTTTAAATTAATTAACATCAACAATAATATCTCATTTTTTTCTGGAAATCAAAGTAATAAAATTGTTTAATATAATAAAATATATGTAGGGTGGATGGGTGGTCTCTATTCCACTCTCTAATACATGCATCATCGTCCACGAATTTAATGAAAAATTATTTCTTATATTCAGCTTTATATATTTTGAATTTTCACTTCTGCACAAAATCTTTTATCATAAATTTTTGTTTTGTGATTGAATAATTGGAGGCTGGTATAGCGGCCACCCACCCGCCCTTCATTTACTTTTAAACATTTAGTTAAAGCATTCATTTTAAATTAATTAACATCAACAGTAATATGTCTATAAATATTTCTGGAAACTAAAATACTAACAGTGATTAATGTTTCCAAATATATGTAGGGTGGGTGGGTGGCCTCTATCCCACCCTCCAATACCTGCATCGTACTCCAGGAATTTAATTAAAAAAATAATTTGTCATATTCAGATTTATATATTTTGAATTTTTTACTCTTGTACAAAAGAAATTTTTATAATTTTTTGTTTTGTTATAATATAATTGAAGGTTAGGATAGTGGCCATCCACCCACCCTACATATGCATTTAAATATTAAAGGGAAAATACTACTTTTGAATTAATTAACATCAGCAATAATATGAATATAAATATTTATGGAAACTAAACTAGTAATTAATGTTTTCGAATATATGTAGGGTGGGTTGGTGATCTCTATCCCACCCTGCAGTACCTACATCATACTCCAGGAATTTAATTAAAAAATAATTTAATTTTCAATAACGAACTAAAGGATTTTAACACATTTTATTATTTAATTAAAATGTTATTTGTTATATTCACATTTACACATTTTGTATTTTTACTTTTGAACAAAATTTCTTTTTATAAATTTCCGTGTTTTATCATTTATTAACTAGAGGTTGGGATAGTGGTCACCCAACCATCCTACATAAAATTTAAATATTTAGCTAAAGCACCGCTTTTAAATTTTTTAACACCAACAGTAACATTTCTATAATTACTTCTGGAAACTAACGTAGTAACAGTGAATGCCATCAAATGTATGTAGGGTGGGTGGGTGGCCTCTATTCCATCCTCCAATACCTGCATCATACTCCAGGAATATAATAAAAAAATTATTTGTTATATTCAGATTTATACATTTTGAATTTTTACTTCTGCACAAAATATTTTTTCATAAATTTTTGTTTTGTGATACAATAATTGAAGGTTGCAATAGTGTCCACCCATCTACCCTACATATATATTTAAATAATCAACTCAAGCACTCCTTTTGAATTAATTAACATCAAGAGTAACATGTCTATAAATTTTTACTAATTTACTCACTCAAACATTTTACTTTTTTAATTTCTTATTTATTCAAATTAATTTCATTGGATACAGCGAGGCGACAAAGAATTAAAGTTTATATGTATATGTAGGGTGGGTGGGTGGCCTCTATCCCACCCTCCAATCAGTAAAACATCATCAAAAATTATATGAAATATTTGTTTGAATAGATCTATTAAAGTTTGCAATAATGTTATGTTTATTTACGTTTTACAACTTTTAATTAAAACCCTTGCATATGTTTTACTGACTGGGGGGTGGGTTAGAGGACACCCACCCACCCTACACATACATGACAACTTTAATTACTAATTGTTGAGAAGAATAGCTTTATATTTTTCGAGAAAAATATAGGAAGAGTATTATGATGAACACAGCACCATTTTAATGTATTGTTTTCTTGATTTTTTTTTGAATAATGACTTTTTCATTTATCACTTGGTGAAACATTTAATTTCAACGTTTATCAATAATTCTTGGATCTTATCGGCGTTCACTTGGTGGTACATTTCGATATTAAGAATAAAGAAAACACTTTTACTTTTTTATACCACTTTAAGTTTTATTTTCAGTGACTAGTTTCGACTACACGGTAATCATTATCAAACTAAGTACTTAAATTACGAATAACAACTATTTATATACCTATTACAATGCTTCGAACAGTGGGGTGTACATTAGGTCAACCTGGTCGTTAATGAGGGAAATTCCGGGATTAATTTTCGCTTTGTAGATTTCAAG